>JAEMHR010000150.1:0-64309 GCA_016490725.1 Amphichorda felina
ACGGGAACAACCAGGGCAACGGGAACAACCAGGGCAACGGGAACAACCAGGGCAACGGGAACAACCAGGGCAACGGGAACAACCAGGGCAACGGGAACAACCAGGGCAACGGGAACAACCAGGGCAATGATGGCACCAACTCCCTCGACTTTGGCCTCTGCCAGCCCACCATGGCCCGTGTAGGCGGCCTCAACGGGCGCCCCGCCGACGAGTTCACCTTTATCCCCCAGGACCCCCTCGTAGCCGAGGGCCAGCAGGAGGCGCTCAATCCCAACATCATCACGAACCGCATCTGCGATCAGCTCATCAACGTGTGCGAGGCTGCTGACGAGGCTGTGGCTGCCTGCGAGGGCGCCCAGGCCGAGATTGAGGCCCTCGGAACGCGGGACCAGTCAACTGCTGATACGTGGAATGATTTGCTTGGATTTGGGGGGGTTGACTCGACCGTCGAGACGGTCTAAGGGTGGGTGGACGAATTGTCTCTCTGGCGATGTCAGGTCCATCGTGAGACCAGGACCCTGTACCATCTGGCTTCGCGCTTGACGTTATTGTTTCCTTTTCTTTATTTTTTTTTTTTAATTTTCGCTATGTAAAAGAATTCACGCTATAGACTGTCTGCCGTTGACTACTGCTTGGTATACTTTGTAGCATACGTGATAACAAAGCAAAAGAAACAAAACATATCAAGCCAGCTTTCACTGCCCACGCCTCCGAGGGAACTGTCGTGGATGAACTCTCTCTTGCGTAACCGCCCAATCAAAGACCGTGATCCCCCCGACAAACTGTCTGCAGCCTGAAATAAAGCTCACCAGCTGCCGCCTCCCGTACATGACGCAGCCCCAGAAGCCGTCGATACCAGTACCCTACGCAACGTCTCGCTTCTGGAGGATAATAGCCTTGGCCTTTCGCCCTGCCGAAAGGAGTGGGGCCGTCCAGCCAACAAGCCAGATGAGGCAGACGATACAGAGAATGATACCCAGAATGACGCCAGTGGGGTTAGGGTCGGCCTCGAGCGTATGCGTGAAGAAACGGCTGTCTCTCTTGCTGTATGCCACGAAGGGAACCTTGGGCTTCTTCTCAAATTGGCGAGCATGGCGCCTCAAGGCCGCAATCTTATGGGAACGAATCCTTGAAATTTCTCAGTAAGACACTTCCGTCTTCTTATCGAGAGAGAGGCACACTCACCAGTTCCTCCAGAAGAAGACTTCAAATCCCGCCCACACAGCAGCACCCACAATGAGCACGACCCATCCTGAGATGTTCCAGGCAATGCGTTTTCTGTTAAGATCGTCATAGGCCCAGAAGGCCCAGCGGCCACAGCGGTTGACTATGGGGTTTGTGCCAGGGATGATCCATAGGCAAAACACGAAGCACCCCAAGATGACGAGCATCCAAAATCGTATCCACATGCTGTCCCTAAAGGAGCACTCGGGAGGCAAGTCGTGGGCCGTTTGGAGCGGGTCTTGATAGGGGGGGTTATCATGAGGGCCCGAGGGCTTCTCTCCTTCTCCAGGGGTCGAAGGGCGTGACGCATTCTCATCTGTATCTGGAATATTGAGAAGCCAATCGGGGACTTCTTGTAATATGTAAGGATTGGAACTTGGGGGGACCGCCCTTGTTCCCATAGGAGAAGACGATGGGCCCCCGTTTTCCTCTGGAACGGGGTCGGGCGCTTGCCTGTAGCCCATAGCGATATGGCGTCTGCGAACCATGGTGTACACTATCTCGTGTGAAGCGAAGAGCGTTTGTGGTTTGCCGTGAAGGTATGGAAACCGGGGTTAACGAATGTTATTCTTGGCGACGGTGGAAGGGAGGGGATGGGATGTAAGAGTGATGGTTTGGTGTGTGTTTCCCAAGTGGTCAAGATGCTATGTTTATACTTCCCCGTGCTCCTTCTTTTTGACTTTAACGTTTGTGAGTGAGTGTGCGCCTGTGGTTCAAGGGCTGCTTTTTTGGTTTGGGAAATTGCTGGGGGGATACCAGGGAAGTGGCTATGAGGCGGCATCGTTAACTAGGTGGCTGGGCTGCTCAGGGGCAGTTGGATTTTGGGTACCTAAGCAAAGCAACCCTTTGGCACCTGCACAGACTGGGGGGAAAAGACATATGATCATGTGATGAATTCGTTGAACAAAACCTTGATTGCGTGAATATTGCTTGTAATTGTTGGGCAAATGGGCGGCCTCGGTGGCTACTCTATCCAGCCTTCGAACTTCCAGGTTTGCATGTGCCCAGCGCCTTCCACATAACATGGCCTCAAATCATAAGCCCAGAACCTAGAACATGCCTACTAGTAGTAATAAGGGACTACCAGAGTAGTACTCGGTACTTCTTTAGCCCTCTTTATCCAAGGGGCATGTCTATGGTTGGCCTAGGTACTGCTGAAGTAGGGGAACAACTTCACCTCAGTTGCCTCACCGTTGCATCTCCGTGTCGGCGCCATCTTGGACTAGGGTATGCAAAAATCGATCCAGCTTCCAAGGTAGTCCAGCCGGTTCCCTTGATATCCCTGGCTCCTGTAAATTCTCTCAAACTCCTCAAAGTTGAGTTTGGCCCAGCCGCCTCGCTCTGCAGCCTGCTTCTCAGCCTTGTTGAGGTCTTTCCAATGGCCTAACATCGTGGATGTAGGCTCGAAGTCGTCGCTAGCTTCGCTGGGCGGTGGTGATGATCGTGTGATGGGATAATAACGGGCCCTGGGGTCTTTGTATGTATCGGCCCAGGTCATGGTCTCGGGCCGGAACTGAGGCATTGTCGCATCGCGATCCGAATCTGCGCTATCCTCCTCCTTCTCCCCAGGTGTGGGCTCTGGTGCAATGTCAAGGTCGACTGCATTGCGGGGTTCTGCTTCTTCTATGATCGAATATCCACTCTCCGAGAGCAGTTGGGTAAGGGTTTTCTCCAAGGGCGGTACATCATTTGCGGGCGCGGGCTGCTCTGGTTTCGGTGCGACTTCGTCTTGACCTCCCTCCTCGCCCGTCTTATCGGTTGGAGAGACATAGCCGTCAATAGCGCCACGATATTTCTCCCGCAGCTCTTTCGTTTCTCTCGCCTCCACGGCAATGTCCTCAGCTTGCTTGAAGATGCTGTCGAGAAGCTCGTTAAACGCCTGCTGTGTCACTTGGTAGAGGATCTCCTTCCCAGCATCCTTCTCAGACTCAGGTACCTCCATGGTTCCCCATCGGTCGGGTAGGCTCCTCGAGGCGGTCGAGGGATTAGATCGCGTCTCGAGTTCCTCCAGCTCATCCACAAATCGAACCTTGGAGTTTGACCGCGATCGGGAAAAGTTTAGGCCCTGACAAGCAGACTTGGAGCTCTCGCCCACTTCTTGGTCTTGTAGGAAAATATCTTCGTTGTCCTGCCAGTCCTCAGGCGCTTCACCGCCCTCTTCCTCGTCGAGATAGAATTGCCTTCTCTTCCAGCGGTTATGAAGCTGTGTCCGCGCCATGTCACGCCGGCGCCTCTCCAGCCCGGGTATGCGACGTCGGGTGTATGAGAGCGCCCTTATTCTCTGCTCTGTTTCGCTGAGGGTGGCTCCGCTCGAGCTTCCATGCCCATTGATGTCGCCCATGTCATCTCCATCATCGTCCTCGTCTTCATCACTGTCCTCCCTTTCGACATCGTCATCTTCATCTATGTCGAGGGTATGATTTCCCATGATGGCATCTGGCAAATCATCCAACGTCATCGGCGGGTCAATCAGCGTTACTAGGTACGGCCTGTCGGCATCGGTGATACTCCTCAGGGGCTGATCGTAGTCCTCGGAATGGTTGGCAGCACTAGTGACGAACGTCCAAGGACGCGGCCGCGGCTCTGCCGCGTAGGCAAACAGGCTCGTCAAGATATCCCCACGGGCTACTGTATCGCTCCGATCTCCCGCAACCACGTTTGTGCCCTCGGCGATATCAACGCTCCCATCCCTGTTAAGAGTTTTGCCGTCGAGTCGCAACGTGCGGTCACCGTGGGGGATAGCCCCATCTCGCCCAAAGAAGCTGCTGAGCGGTTGGCGGCTGCTGGCCACCAACTGTTGTGCTTCGGTGCTGGCAAGCAGCTGGTCCTCTAAGCCCTCCAATATGTCTTTGTGCATCTGCTTATAGAGTACATAGTATGCCCTGAACATCCGTAGAAAGTCCTTCCGAGTGACATAGCCATCACCGTCGAGGTCATAGCCCTCAAAGACTTTGCGCAATTTGTGCTTGCTTTTTCTGTAAGACTGACCCTCGATGAACTCGGAAAATCCTATCAGACCGTCCCTATTGTGGTCGTAGAAGGCAAACATGCGGTCGTGGATCAGATTCGGGGCAGCATGTCGAGATCCTCCCGTAGGCACGAGACACCGCTCAAAGGTCTTGCGATCCAGTGCTAGGTAAAGTTCGTCTGGGTCATCCCTCCACTCCGTGTTAGCCATGAAGGTCCACTGCTCCCAGAAGGCCTCCAGCTCTGGTCTCTCGAAGCCCGACTCATCGCAGAGCCTGGCCATGAGCGCTTTGGGCAATGTTCTCCGGCAGGTGTCTGGGTCCCCGGTGTACCACACGGGCTGCATCTGGCGAGACGCAAAAGGAGGCACAGGGACCCTGATCTTGTAGAAGACGTGCGTCTTTGTGTGGAGGCCCTGGGACTCGCAGGTCTCGCAGAGGTCAAAGTCGGCGCAGTTGGCGCATCGGTAGCGGGTACCACGGATGGGCACTACTCCGCACGAGTTGCACAGGCAGCCTCTGTGGACGAATCCATTGCGCCGAGCGTTGTCCTCGGACACGCGGAAGAGCAGGTTCACAATGTTGTGCCCTGCTCGCTGCGAGGCTGGCAGATGGCTGGGCTCCCACCACTCGTCTGCTAGCGCATCGTCCACCACAGTCTCTCCATCGCCGGGAGGCTGCGCTGTGTGATGGGTGTAGTCATTCTCGTCGCCGGCGGGTTCGGAGGAGGAGCTCGAGGCGGTGCCGCGTCTTTGCGAGCGTCGCGGGTGGCGGACGGCGTTGCTTCTGTGCAGGCCGGGCCCCGTGACGGTCTCTGGGCGATTCGGGGAGCTCTGGTGATATGCGTAGTAGCCGGCAGATACCGCTGCGACTGCAGAAACTATGGCGACGGCCACGCGTGGCCTCGTGAGGCTCTCGACCGAAGGCGTGGGAAACCACATGGTGCCTTAGGCTACCTTTGCTGCATGGTTGTGGCGAAGAATGCCAGGTTGTTGGTCTCTGGGATCTTTCAGCCTTCCAAGGAGGGCGATGCTTTACAGCTCTGTGTGGTGTCAGAGTGTCGCGTCTTCAAAGAAATTCGAGGCTGGAGGTGATAGGAGGGAGCTCTGACGTGCAGGTGCTTAACAACCAGGCGCAGTGTCGTTGCAGGAAAGACGTTATGGCGTTTGGAGGTGGGCCGTTTACCAGGATGCAAATTGTGGAGCCCGCTGCACCCTGGGGCGGGCCTCTTGGCGCAAATGTACGATGCTCTGCATGATTCCATTCCCAAGCATCTTCTACATCCTCTCCCATTCTCCCAACCCGCCTCCAATTCACCAAATCCAGTCACAATGGCAGACAAGCTGCCACCGCCGCCCGATATGCCGGGGCAGATGCCCTCGTCCTTTGACGACAACCCGTATGCTCCCCTCCCACTGGGCCATCTCTCCTCGTAGCCGACACACCCCACTCACGCGACTATGGCTATAGTGACTTCTTCAACGAGCGGCCCATGCAAAAGGTCGTCCGCAAGATCAAGGAGGAGCCCCTCGTTCCGCTCGGTATGTCCCGCCCTGTCTGACTCTAACTACAAACTGCCGCAATCTAACCCGTCTCCCCCCCGCCCTCCAGGAATCGGCCTCACCGTCTTCGCCTTCGTCAACGCCTACCGAGCCCTCCGCAAGGGCGACTCGCAGCAGGCCAACCGCATGTTCCGCGCCCGCGTCATGGCTCAGGGCTTTACCGTGGTCGCCATGGTCGCCGGCAGCATGTACTACAGCAAGGACCGCGAGAAGTCGGCCGAGCTGCGCAAGCTCAAGGAGCAGCGCGACGCTGAGGAGAAGCGCCAGAAGTGGATCCGCGAGCTCGAGGCCCGCGACGAGGAGGAGCGCTCCATGAAGGAGCACTTCAAGCAGAAGGCCGCCGCCGCCGCGAGCGCCGCCGAGGACAAGGTCAAGGCCGAGGCTGCCGAGGGCGCCGCTGGCACCGGTGGCATCCTCGGCAGGATGGGGCTCTGGTCCCATGGCGAGAAGAAGGCGGCGGAGGAGGCCAAGGCTGAGGAGGACGCCGCCACGGACGAGACTGCGGCTACGGAAAAGAAGTCTAGGAACCCCAAGAGCTCATTAGGCACACTGGGGGAGATCATGGCATCGCAAAAGAAGGATGGCTCCAAGGATGAGCCCAAGAAATAGAGGAAAGATTGACGACGAGGACAACCCCAAGTCATGTACGATATACTAGTAGTAGAGAGGCGGGGGTTAGAGTGACCCATATCCCCCATCATATCATGTAAATCTCCAAATGCATCAACGACGTCAAGCCATCAATTCCTGCAAAACGCCCCACGCCCTTACTCTCAGATAGTCTTGCACAAGTTGTTTCCCATACATCAGCCCATGGAGCCTCCGCTGCGGTTCTGTCCAATCAGCCCGGCCATCTCCAGAAGTGCCCTGTCCGCCTGAATATCACCGGTGCCCAGATTGATCTTCCGGCGAGCTTCGGCTTCTCTGGCTTCCCACGCCCACAATTTGGCCTGGGCCTGGGCCTCCTCATCCCCGCCGCATCCCCAGACCTCGAGGCTCTCTATCTGGAACCGGTCTTGGAAGTTGAACTTTCTGATGGCACTGGTATGGAATGCACCCCCACGCGACCCGAAGTCGTGGTTGAAGACGCCAAACTCCAAGGAGTCGTCCAACACCAGCGAGACGGGCCCCAGTGGGAGATGCCCGTCTCTTCGGGAGGACTTTGTGGGCTTGGGGTGCGGGCTGCCAAACGCCAGCATCTGCTCGTTTCCGGGAGGCTTCGAGAATGTGACGTAGTCGGTGTTGATAGTGGAAGCGTGGAACACATCGTGCACCGGCTCCAGCTGGAAGAGGATCGTCTCCGAATCTCCGAAGCACTCTTTGTGCGTATGCTTCCAGGGTTCTCTCACGTACACGCCAAACGTGAGCTGGTCCGACTTGCTTCCGTTGGGAAACCTCTTGGCTGGGAGTCTCTCGGCAAAGGCAGCTTCCTGGCCCCCATCAGGGACGTCGCCAACACGGGATCCCCTGACCAAGAGAAGCGTCGGCGCTCTCCAGTTGAAAACTTTGGTCTCGAAGCTCCTCATCGAAAATCCAGCATCATTTCCAGAATAGAGGAGCCTAACTCGCCGAAAGAGCGAAGATCCCGGGAGGAAAAATGACAACTGCGCTAGCCTGTGGTCATTGAGGATCTCGCCGTTTTCGAGGAGCAGGGGTTGAGCCGTTTTGGGCGCTTCCCCCTTGTCCTTCGCGTCGTCTTCTTTATGCTTAGAAAAGTCGAGGTCTTTAGAGAAGAGAAAGCGCTCAAACAGGCCATTGAACCCGTCAAAAACATTTGGCATCACCGCTGGGATGATGGTCCTGAAGTGCTTGTACTTGATCCCGGGGCTCTTCTCCACATCAACAAAGGCAGCAAGGACACATTCAGCTGTCGAGCGTAGCGATTCTAAATTATCACTGTTAATGCGACTCGAGTACTGTGAGAGGCTCTCCGGAGGATCCAGCGGCGCCGCCAACAGGAGCAGCATGAGAAGCTTCCGGAAATTATCTGTCGGCACCATGGATCCGTGGAATGTTGGAACGTCGCCCTGCTTCACGGCTTCGTTGATATCAAGCAGTTCAAATGCAGTAAGAACTAGGTCATCATCGTCGTCGTCGTCGTGAGCGTCATCACCGGCCTCGTCAATAGCAAACCCAGCGCTGTGTCCTGCCGCCTCCACGCTATGTCTTGCGGATGGGGACGCGACGCCAGCCTCAGATGCCTTCCTATCAAACACGGCCAGGCTCTTGAAGAGCAGTTTGGTCCTATCGGAGGAGCCCTTGGCGAGGACCCTGCGATAGCGTTCAGTCATGATGACAATGACCATGACCATACGGTGCAGCTCCAATACAACGGGTGCATCGTGGAGGAAGGGGAACGCGCCCAGGTAGGACACCATCTGGAAAATGACAGGCGAGGCCCCCAAAACATCGGGGATCTCGAGGAAGCGGGCAATGGTGTCCTCCTTCAGGTAGCGGACGGGACCCTGCTGGTCAGCGAGGCTCTTGAAGACCTCCCTGAAGCAGTAGAACTCGAGGGACGTGAAGCATTTGTCCTTGAATTTGAGCGCCTCCACAGGATCAGTCAGCATCCTACCATCCTAATTGATGAGCACAAGGCAGGGAGCGACGAGGTCATACGAGTTCGTGGGTGAGCTCCTCCCGCGACCGTTGCGGGGGGAGCTCGTCGGACATGGTCTGGCCCATGGTGAGATGGAGCCTCTGAGCCAGCTCTCGCCTCAAATGATCATGCCGCTCGGTGGTGCAGGATATGAATCCATGAAGCCGGGTGAATCAACGCCTGGCGATGCTGGTGCTGCGCTTATGTGGTTTGTGGTTTTGTGGTTCTGTCACTGTGAGCTGTCCTGAAACCGACATGAGCCCACGACCTTGTTGCTGCCATCTGCTGGGAGGCGCAAGGGCGTCGTCAAAGGTCCAGATTGGCGGATATAAGCGGAGCTTCTGCTCCAGCATCCAGCCTCCAACATCAATGATCAAGGTGTGTGTCACCGAATTCCTCGGGTGATCGTTCGACCGACCCCGAAGAGTACTCGCATACTCGTACGGCCAGTACGAATACCTAGGTACCTAACTATTAGGTACGGAGTACGGATACGGATACGGATATAAGGAAATGGGGGTCCTTGCGCAACCTCCAACTTCAACTTCCTCAAAGCAGCGCACTCACTTCACCTTCACAACATAGATCGTCAAGATTCGGATTTATTGTTTTGCTATCGGATAAACTATTCAAATCATATTCAGCACGCTACCTACTCTGGCAAAAGGTGTGCCACGGTCTCCGAAATCACAGTCCGCCCACCTCGACTACTACTATTGAGACTCTCGGAGACTCAGAGCAGCTACGAACAAACTGCCCACTGAACCATCTACTGCGCAAGCTTCTTAAGGTGCTTCTTGAGCGCCTTGGCATTCTTGCGCTTCTGAGCCCTCTTGTCTCTGAGCCAATCCATCTTGCTCGGCCTGCCCGCATCCTCCCACTCTCCCCACTTGGTCGGGTATGTGGCGGCAAACTGGGCTCTGTCGTCGACGCATCTCCACGCAATCTGGGCGCGGCGGAAGGGCGAGTCCTCGCCGGTCATGGGCCAGTCGTTGCGGCGGACATAGTCGGAAATGAGCTCGCCCGGCTTGGGCTGCTCGTACTTGGAGTGCCAGTACGAGGGAAGGATGTCCGGAAATCGGGCTTCGAAGAGCGTCCTGATGGCTGGGTCATTGCCGTGTATGAGATTAGCAACCGCCTGTGTTTCATGTTAGCACATTTATTCAGCTGCTGCAGACTCATCGTCGGTTGCTTACGAGGTAAGAGATGTACAGAATCTCCATCTTATCGAACATGAGGCATCGCATGGGATCCTCCTCCTTGAAATCGCCACCCTGGGCCTCGAGAGCCTGGAGGAATGCCGTCACCTGATAAGCATACTGTCCTCATGTTAGTATTCCTAGGCCAGATCTCGTAGACTGCGTGACACCTACATCAAGGTAACAGGGGACAAGCTTGAGCTGAGCTTGGAGATTCAGGATCTTGGTCGCCTCCAGCTGTGATTTGGCGTCTCTCAGCATATCGGTCCATATGAGGATTGCTCGGATGGTCAACTTCGTATGGATTAGCTAGTCGTTCCAGAAGTTGCCATAATCATGGGTTGGGTAGCCTACTGCGAAGGGTCCTCTCTGCTCCGTGCTGTGAGCGTAAAGAACATCAAGATCAGTGGACGTGATCTGAGAGGCCGTGTGGGTCATGCTGAAGAGGAGCCATTCAAGGCCACGGAAGACGATGCATCCTTCGACATCGGTGAGGGGGATGCTGTTGCGGCACACCTCATAGTCCAGGGCGAACCAGTCCTCGGAGTACTCATCTGCCTTGATCCAGGGACGAGCCTTCCAGTGCCTTGCGACACCGTAGTCGATGCCAGATCCGGCGATATGTTTGATCTTGTCCTCCCACTCCCTGGTTTCTGGGTCGGGGGTCTTCTCCCGCTTGTAAATCATAGGGGCCTCGACCACAGGGGCCCCTAAGACGGGGTGCTCGCGGCCTCCATCGTACTCGATTGATTCTTTGGTATTTCCCGCCTGTTCAATGGCTGTGGTATTTTTGACGGTCAGTGCAGTGCTCGCAAGAGCGTAATGGAACGCGACTATTAGAAGGGGCTTCATGGTGGATGAAAGGGTCGACAGCAAAAATGGCTGGCGTAATGGTTCACAACGACCTCTTGGCTCGCGATAGCGAAAAGTCTAGAGATGGAAAGGGCACGGGTAGTTTTAGGTAGTCCAGGCTGGGCCTTAAATCTTCGCTGGAGGCAGCTGTTAATTTTCGCTACCCTTATATGCTGCTCCTGGCAGGATCCAACGCCCCAAGAAAAGATGGCAAACTTCATACATGCGGCCACAGATTGTTAAACCTTATCTCATCACGCGCTGATGCTGACAGCCACTGAGTTGCGGCAATATCATGGTTTGGCACAATACTCGCTCATTTGTAGATCAAATCGCCTGGGGCATGAGCCACCGACAGATCCCCCCATCATTGATATCGGCCCCTTCCCCAACGACAAATCACGACATTCTGCTAACCTGCACATTTGACCAAGTATATGGCTTCCCTCTTGAGAAAGTTGGGGATTATCTCAAACACTATGGCCTCCTGACATTTATGAACAAAATTCGAGTCGCCGCGCCCAAAAGAGAGTTCCGCCCACTTACCCTGAGGTGATTGTTCATCTTGAAGCACCTCATCCTCCCAGCAAATAATGGCACGCCAGACTGCACGTGGGTATAGTTAAGTGCAATCTCAGCCCTCTGGCCAAAATGGCTGTTGAGTGAAAAGCGACGGCTGATGTCTTGTGAACATGGAGTTGCTACCTTAGAGGTACATTGCCCACCAAGACGTTCAAAAGGGGTAATCGAAGTGACATGGCCTCCATATCCGGACAGTGGACCGAGGACTTCTGGAATTGTTGAAGACGTGGCTATAATTCTCCAAGTACATATATCTTGATATTGGAGCATTAATGCGATGCTCCCGTTTTTGCTCCTTTCATCGTCAACCACCGAGGCCTACCAAATACCAGAACCTCTACATTTATCTATTTGCCTTCTTATATCTAATACGGAAACTGTTTCCGGCTATTTTCGTTTCTCTCCACCGCTTTTACAATGAAGTTTGGAAGGACTATCATCGCTATTACGGCGTTCGTCGTGGGGGGCGCCCATGCCGCATTCTACAGCGGCGAGATGACTGAGCACCTCGCCATTGACAAGTCCCACTTCGTCGAGGACTGGGACAAAGATGGAAAGAAGTGCCTCAAGCGCTCTCAGAGGGGCGGTCAGATGCTCTTCCCGGGAGATATGGAGCTTACCCACGAGCAGCAGAGGGTCTTCCGCAACCTGATTGAGCACATTGTCGAGATCCATGACGAAATGGAGCGTGACAGCTTCAGGCACCTCGCAGCCGTCAAGGACTCGACGGTAAGGATTATTTTCCTCTATACTGGGCCTTCAATACCACTGACACCCCGGCCTAGAAACAATGGAAGAAGATCAGCCAGTGCCTGTCCTTCTACAAGCTCATCCGTGTCGAGGAACTCACCGACGTAAGTCCAGCACCCCTGTATGGGTTGAACACAGGCTGACAGTCCCGCCTATGCAGAGCTTTATTGCCCTTCGCGAACTTGGAAAGTCTCTCCGGAAGATTCGATGGAAGCATGGAGAAGCCACCACTGCTCTCGCCGATGACCTGATTGTCTACACAGTGGTACGCAGCCCCCTTTCTCCCCCGGGCAAGATATCCTGGCTAATATGGCCACAGCGACTTATCGGCTTCCTCAACACCCTGTATGACACCAGCGAGATTCCCAACTGGCTTGTCGATGCGCCTGGTCAGGGTATCGGTTCTCTACTCAGCTACCTGAGCTTTGACATCCGACAGCCCCACGGCTGCACCCTGGCCGACTCTTAAAAATCTCCAAGGTGGGCTGGTGGGAGGGTGCGGGCACTTGGGGAACGATGTACATATATCAATGACCTAGACCAAAAGGGGCATCAAACCACCTTGCAGATATCTAGATACAACAGCAACCCGGATCGGGAGCTTTTGTTGTGTGGCTGGTGCTGCAAGGGGCTTTGAGAGCCTTGTTCAAACTGGATCTCAATGATCAAAAAGATGGGGTTGAGGGTTTATTTCGTGATGGAATCGGCAAGGGGCGTCCTTGTGTTTAGATGGTCTCGCAGCAATGTGGCACTGGCTAGCTAGGTAGGTAGGTAGTAGGGAGAAACGGTGTTCTTCTACCAGTTGATCGAATTGGCCCCATTCCCAATCCATCTTTTTCTTTGGGCCTGTAGTCTACAAGGAATTCCATGTGGCCTCATGGGGGTTACTTTGGAGTTTCCTAGTAGATACTATATTGAAGGAAGATTTAAGGTTAATCAAGTTAGTACGTTACCCCCTACTAACTAGGTACTTAGCTATCATATCACTGTGACCTCTCTATCATTTTATTATGGCAGACCTTCTGATTTCGACTCCCTACGTTCCAATAATACTGCGATCGGTTCAAACTAGGTTCCTACACTACCTAGCACCATAGGGGCCAGACAGTGGAGTAGAGATCAATCAACATCTTTCTTTGATTTAAGGGATACTAGGATAATACTGTTGGGTAATTCTGAAAGAACAATGGGGGTATCATAGTTTGTTCTCATCAATAGACAGTTTTCCTCCGACTGTGAAGGCTTTTATCTCGCCTCGGTCATAATACTTACGCCTTCCTCCACACCTTAAAGGAATAATTCGTGGTTGTGACCCTTGCCATAACCATAGTCATGAGGCTCAGGATGAACAGTATCCCGAAGCAGATGACATGGGTCTGCGGGCCCAGCGTGCCCAGCATCTCGGCGGCCAGCGGTATGCATACGAGCCCGCTATCTAAACGTCAGCCATATACCATCAACTTGTTTTGGGGGTGGGGGGAAGGGGGGGATCACTTACGCGATACTGATTACAACTGAGCTCGCACTCAGATATTTCCCAAATTCCTCGGCATCGCAGAGCCTGTAGAGCGTTAGAAACTCGTATATGGAGGCGGCACAGTAGGCGGCACGTACTCTCCTACCAAAGGCGCCATCAAGCCCAATATGGCTCCGTTGGCAAAGCCCCAGAGGACAGCAAAAACATAGAAGATGCCCACGCTGGACCCAATATTTTTGAATACTCCAAATGCCACAATTACACCCATGGCCTGGGCTAGGATGACAGAGTTGAAGCGGCCAATCCAGTCGCTCATCGAGCACACGAGAACTCGTCCGCCAGCGGAGCCCCTGAACAGCAGTATCAGTCAGTATTGGCTCATCACCAACATTCAAAAGCAGTGACCATGGGTGCTTACGCGTTCACAACAGCAATAATGTCAAAGGCGAGCGCCCTGTCAAACCCACTGGCCATCCCCCACGACGGGAGAGTCCCCGCCACGCCCATGACGACGAACTGGTAGATGCTCAGACTGGTCGTCAGCCAGAGAAAGTCACCTCTGAGGAAACACCGCGCGCCGTCGCGGATGCATTGCCCCAACGACGCCGAGGGCTTCTCTGGGATCGGCTTCTCTGGGATCGGCGTCTCTAGGGCCGGCGTCTCTGGGGTTGGCGTCTCTGGGGTCGGCATCTCTGGGGTCGGCGTCTCTGAAGTCGCCTTCTCCGGGTTCGGCTCCAGCTTTTTCCTGGACATAAGGCTGCTCCAGTCCCAGACCAGTCCGTTGCCAATCACGAGCAGCACAAACACCAGGCCGGCTATAGATCGGATCGACCAGGCCCAACCCAGGCTTTCAATGGTAGCCCGAAGCATCATGGGCCACATGACGCCACCAATGGCGTTGCCCAGAGAGGAGAAGCCGTTGGCAAGGCCGCGGCGGCGGTCGAAGCGGAGGCACAGGAGGCCAGACACGGCGGTGCAGACGAGGCCGTAGCCGATACCGCCGAATATACCCCACGAGAGGACCATCATGCCGAGGGTGAGGGCTGGGGGCGAGTGATTGTCGAAGAAGCTCATGAGGAAGACGCCGAAGAAGAAGAAGATGCTGCCGCTGGCCATGAGCCAAATGTGCCCGTAGCGGTCGAAGACGGGCCCCGCAAGCACGGGGAGGAAGAGCGACAGGTATAGATTGACTCCTGAGATCCAGCCGATAGCCTGAGGAGAGTAATCCTTCAGTTGGTTAGTCTCCCAATGGGTCTGTAGCAGACCGACAGAGTTAACCGCGCCACCAGTGGCCATGATCAGCAGAAAGCTTCCTGCCACCGCCATGCAGTCCTGTATCATCTCCTTACGAAGCTGCCCCTTTCCCTCATTACCCACCTCGATGTCGGTAGTGTTCGTGATGGCGTTTTTCTTCTCCGCCCTAGTCCACTGGTTCGAACTCCTCGACGAGGAGGATGTGCTTGGGAAAACCATTCTCGCCATGGCGTGGAAAGGTAACCGCCCGTGCCCGTTGGATGTTGGCAATAGGTCACATTTTGAGGGCAGTTCACGATGGGTTCTCCCTTTTGCCCGCGACGGCCGCCGTCCATATCGCCGACGTCAGATCTCGATGGGGATCCCGTGGCAGGATTCATCAAGGGACCAGACACGGAAGCCCGACAACAAGTGTCGCGGTGGCTGGTATTTTGCCGTTTCCCTTCGTAGAAGGAAAGCTACCCCTGGATGTGCAGCCTAGAGGGATATCTTGATGGCCGAGGTCCCGATATGCGTGTCAGGAATGTGTCCCGTAACTCTGGCATGCAGCCCCCAAATCTGTCATAAAAAGACTTAAAAAATCATATTGTCGCCATATTCTGATGCTGAAAAAAGTCTCATGGGCCCCGCGAATCGCCAACCCGAGTTCTGATGCTCAACTGTTGTATCGTACGTACTCCGAAACAAAAAGCGCCCGTTACCCAAACCTAGTCCCCATTGACCCGTGCTCCGGATTTTGTTTAGAACCTGCAAGGCCGCAATCCGACATATGATGTAATAAGCACAAGAGTTAAAAGTACATGCTCTCTTTAGTGTGTTGTCATAACGCCGGCGACTCTCTGGCTGCCACCGAGTTGATCAGACGCAGATACTGCGCCTGCGTTTCTTCCTCTGCCTCCCGAGTCTTTAGGGCGCGTGAGATATCCGTAGCCTTTGCCGGGACCGCATTTGTTGTCCAGAGCACGGGTGGTTTGGGCGCTGCGGGCGGTTCCATGTCTCTCTCGGTCTTTTCAGCCTGCGGTGTTGACCTAGCTGTCTTAGATTGATCATTGCCCCGCCCGCCCTGTACATCCCCTTCCTCCTTAGGAGCGCGCGGGAGACGCATCGCCAAGAGAATATACTCGGCCCGGGTCATATGGTCCATAACATCGTCCATGTAGCGACGAACTTCATCCTGCGGCGCCACTACCCTCGCAAGGTTCTCCAGGTGGCGACCCGTGTGCGTATACAGGCGCATTGTGACCGGCTGATAGTAGTCAAGCTCTGGATCGCCTCCGTACTCGGACATGCTGCCCTTGCGGACGATCAAGAAGGATGCCAAGACCTGCTGGCCCGAGTTCGCCGGCAAGTACTCTAGGATACTGAATTTAGGAAACAGGTACCGATCTCCTGTGCCGAAATCAAAAACCACTGCTGAGATGTCTGGTTTTGCCGCAGGAGGGGGCCCCTTTGAGCGCAGGGCTTGGGGGTTCGGGTGACTTGCCCCCTGAGTTGCTGGTGCTTGAAGGTGCCCATTCGGTAAGCCGTTTGGAGCTGCAACTGGGGCTGCTTGTCTTGCCTGCGACGAGGCAGGGGAGCTCTGCGATGTTGTCTTGGAGTCCCTGTGCAGCTTATCCAAAATATCCTTCAGGTCCGTCGCATCTGTGAATCCAGGCTTGCCCGTAGATATTCGCCTGCACATTTCCTTGGTGCGCTTATCCTCCAAGGCTGATTTGACAAGCAGGACAACCAAAGGATCGCTCCGCAGGGGTGGCCTTAAGTCCGATGCCCTCTGGTTGGGATTCGACGCTAGCACGATATCCAGAATGGCGCATACCTCATCTGCGAAGTACCTGACTGTTCGACCATCCACGAGCAGCCGGTCTGCCGAGGGTCCCTGCTGACCTCCACCCCGCTTGTACTCAGCATTCAGCTGATTAATGATTGTCTGAAAATGATTCAGTTCGTGCTGTTTAGCCTGGCCCACAGCTACTCGCTTCATAAGATCACGGAGCTCGGCATCTGCAGAAGCCCGTTGCGCTAGTAAAGCGATGACGGGATCATTTGTCGCAGGTTTGGCCGCTGGAGCGGCAGGAGCTGCTGGTGTTGAAGTCGCGGGTTTGCTCGGACCCGGAGACTGTGTTGCAGCTGGGCGCGGTGGTAGAGGTTGGCTCGTAGTTACACCAACGTTGGGCACAGGACCTGGGGGCCTTGTTACAAACTGCCCCTGAGGAGGATTCGACGGCGGTCGAGGCGCTGGTGATGAAGAAGCCCCGCCGGACGGTACCGGAGGTGCGGGCGGTGGTGTCTGTGCGACGGACGCAGGTACAGAAGGTGGCCTTGGTGGATAGCTCGGTGCTGGTGATGGCATGGCAGCCGGTGGCGCTAACTGAGAAGTAGCCGGCTTTGGGGTTTCAGATAGCTTCCTGTCGGGGCCACTTGAAGGGGGTCTGGATTGCAGGGCCTGGCTAGGCGCCGGGCTTGCTGCTACAGGCTTGGATGCGGCAGGTTCGGGGGCCGGCGAAGAAGTGGCGGATACAGGTGTCGGCGGGGGCGGCATCGACCCGTTCGGTGGCCCATATTGAATGATGGGTCGAGCTTGCGGTTGTGGTTGTGACTGTTGCGGCTGCTGATTCGGCCGGGGCTTGGGGTCTTTGACCACAAACATTGTAGCTTCGATGATGTGCGGCTCTATCGAGATAGTGACGGTCCCAACCTTGGCCATGCTCTCTTTGGGAGGATTCTTGGGATCCTCGTTGACCACGCCTTTCCTCTTATGAGGCTTCGTCCAGTACTTCTCGAAAAGACCATCATGGATCCATTTGTGGCGCGATCGTGAGAGGGACTCGGAGAGAACACCACTATACCAAGCTGTGTCAGCAACCCCATCCACTTTTCCATCTGAATGCGCCGTTGGGGTTCTCACCTCTCGCCAATGGATTGGTATTCTTTCAAAGGGAGATCGTCGGGCTGGGCGTCTTCGACGGTAGGAAGCGGCTTTCCAGCCTGGACAGAGCGAGGGAGCGGTGGCGGCGGCGGCGGCTCATCGACGGGCGGCGCAGGGGCCGGTTCTTCGGACCGTTCACGAGGTGTCGAGTGTCGCCTTTTTGCCTCGTGTTCGACGCGCGCCGCTGCCCTGGCGGGAAGCTTCCTCTTCCTCTCCATAGTGACGCGGGCACAGCTCCCAAGCTGACTGTGGGTCTGACGTATGGGATGTCGTCAAAAAGCGGGTGATGAGCCAAGCATCATAGGGGAGAGCTCGCTGGCAATGCCATACAGAAAGCGGTCCGAGGCTGGATGGCGACGGCGCAATCCCAATGGCATATATATAGGGGCTCTGGACGAGTGAAGCGGTGGGTTGTGTGTCAGATCCAGGATGGAGGCAACGAGGATTGGTCGAGATGGGCACTGGACGTCTTCGCCTCGACGCGGTGCAGTGACAGAAGCAGGGGCGCCTGATTGGTGTTAGTGCTGGCAAGTGCACCACCTACGTACCACCTATTTAGTGTCAGCCAGGTCTTCTCCTGCAACGACATTGCCTCAGTTGTTCAGGATGCCCCTGGGTGCCACAGGCTCGCTTCAGACCTGATCCTATTTATCAAGAAACTACCAAGAGTAATGAGCATTCTCTGCAGAGTCCGAGGGCACATAATGGTTACGCTTGAAGCCGCTGTATCGCGGCTCAGTCCCCGAACTCAGATGCTCCCTCATTCGCAGGTGATCTTCGGTCCACTCTCAGCCGCTAAGGCTCTAACAATTTGGTACCGTATTACCTGCCAACTCTGCTAAGAATTTTATGCACCCTTTGTGCCTGCACAATATATTCCTTCATAATTCGACCTCATCCGTCAGTACCTCCAACGTCTCCCAACTTTCGACCCTTCAAGCTCATCATCACAAAATGCATGTCTACCTAGATTGATACCCTTTACAAACTCTTCTCATAATGCCAGTCCCACTGCATCCAGCGCTTCTCAGTTCCATCTTGGTTGTTGCCTGCCCCTTGGCCTTGTATTCAGTCTTTCTCGGCCTTGGCATAATCCCACTCTTCCAGAGACAGTAGGACCATCCCTTCGCTGGCGCTGTTCAGGATCCAACTAACCATTTGCAGTTTCCTATATGCCCACAAGATCAATACTCTGTGGTGGTCGGACTTGAACACACCCGAAAAATGGGGTTTCGCGAGTCTGTACTTCACAATTACCCGCATCAGTGAGACGGCAGCTGATTTGAACCATGTAGGAAATCAAGTCACACCATTTGGACTGCAGACCCCTGATGGAGAGAGTATCTACGCGTGGCATATTATGCCGTTGCCCCTATACCTCCAAAACGAAGCTACTGTCTCAACTCAGACGCCGGGATACAGTGAGGACTTTACGTCGACCGAATCTTTTCGGCTCTTGAAGGAGGACCCAGAAGCTAGGGTCGTACTGTACTGTAAATTATCTTTCCCCGACTCTTCATCTTTGAAAAAATAGGAGTGCTGATTTCAAGTAGTTCATGGCGTAAGGCTCACAGGTTAGCAGCAGCCACTACACGCACTAATTCGTGAACCAGAATGCAGGTCATATTGCACAGAATATCCGACCCTCTAGCTATCACAGTCTGACTGACACTTCCTCTTACCACGTCATTGCAGTGGATTACCGGGGATTTGGGCATTCTTCGGGCGTGCCTAGCGAAGAGGGATTGATCAACGACGCTTCAGCCTTAGTCGAATGGGTAACAAATATTGCCGGCATACCAACAGAACGGCAAGTCCTGTTAGGGCATAGCTTAGGTACAGCTGTTGTAAGCGGTGTTGCCGAGAAATACGTCTCTCGAGGAGTTGAGTTTGCGGGCATCGTGCTGGTTGCCGGGTTCAGCGACTTGGCCACCATGCTCAGCGAGTATCGTATCGGCGGCTTGTTCCCTGTTCTTGCACCTTTCCGAGCCTGGCCTTCCTTGCTGCGGCTACTACACCACTTCGTCGTGGACAAGTGGCACTCGGCGAACCGGCTAGCCAGTGTCGTTCGAAACACAAAGAGTCGGTTGAGGATCAGCTTAATCCACTCCAAGAATGACCCGGATATCCCATGGACTGAGGACAACAAGCTTTTTATGGCTGCGGTCAACGAATCCGTCAATATTGCAGATCGCGACGGGTTCGAAACCTGGAAGGAGGAGCACACTGTTCGCAAGGGGGAGAACTCGTTTGTCAGTACTTGGAAGTCCGACCCCGATATCATCATTCGTCAGGAAGTGTTCCCCTACGGTGGTAAGTCAACCGAATTGCGCCCTTCCACGCGCAAGCTAAAATTGACGTATAGGACACAACGACATTGTGGGATTCGCTCCTGTGTCCTTGGCCATCATGCGATCGTTTGACCTCCATGGGACTACTTACTCTTAATCTGTATTTATAGCGCTATTATGCCCATCAGGTATACTAGCTACCAATGCGCTATAGAACACAAGCAGATTACTCAGACCGTCCAGTCGTGTATTGACTACAATGCCTACTTAGGTAGGAGACTGGTTTGTCCCGTTCCGCAGCCTCACGCCTCTACCCTACAGCTACAGCTCAGTGACATAAGAGCGGGATAATCAATAAAAGGAGTCGACCCTTGCTTAGAAACTTTGCTATAGACATAATTGAGATATATTTGTTCTGGGAACTCGAAATGTAGAGCTCATAATTAAATTAGGAGGTTGAAACTGCTCACGGCGTGCCGATTAATATTTTGAACAGCAACCCCGATTTCTGCTCAACTGAGTTCGTTGGGCCCAGAAAATTACCTGCCAAAATTATTCAGATATCAAAGCCGCACATAACTTGCTAAGATAACTCGGGAGTTTAATTTCCTGACATAAATAGTGCCTACTTAATGGGAAGGGGTGAACAACCTATAAATACAGAAACAAGTTCAGTACCTGAAAACGGATCTTGGACGTGGTGCCAAAAACCCACCAGTTTCAGAAGAACCCCGCGTCTACCCACGCCTTGTTGCTGCACCTGACCCCACCATCACAACGTCACCAAAGCTCCGCTCACCAGCTCTTTTACCTTTCGTTCTGCCACCTTAGAGCTTCCAGGATCTATAAATAATAGCCAGCCCGAACCCCGAAATAATGCCGCCCGAAGAATCGAAGCCTGTCGAGCCCGTTGTCGACAAGATCGACGCCGAGCTTAAGGGCAAGCAAGCCGAGGTCGAGTCGGAGGGCGAGGAGGAAAATGACGAACCCGCCGACGAGGGAGCTGCCACCGGCGACGCCTCAGGCGCAGCCAAGAAGAAGAAGAAGAAGAAGTCCAAGAAGGCCAAAGCGAAGGAGGTACTGACGGGAAAGTCGGACGACCAGGAGGCAGAAGTGAAGAAGGCCGTCAACTCCCTGACGCCTCAGCAGGTCCAGGAGCTGATGGCCCTCAACCCGGCGCTTGCGCAGGAGGTGGCCGCGGCTTCGGGCAGCGCCAACCCCTCGACCGAACAGGCGGCTGAAATGTTCAAGAAGCTTAATCTGCAGGACATAATGACGGGGTTGGCTGCGTCGGGCAAGAATGTCAAGGAGATGGGCGCGTACAAGTTTTGGCAGACGCAGCCCGTGCCACGGTTCGACGACAACAACAAGAACTTCGAGGAAGGGCCCATAAAGATCCAGACGGTCGATGAGATCCCCAAGGAGCCTTCGCCGATGATCCCTGGCTTCGAGTGGGTTACCTTGGACCTGACCAACGACGAGGAGATCAAGGAGGTGTACGAGCTTCTGAACGGGCATTATGTTGAGGATGACGAAGCGATGTTCCGTTTCAACTACTCACCCTCATTTCTCAGATGGTGCGTGGGAACGCCTCCGTGACAATTCCGTACCTATGCTAACATTTAGCCTATAGGGCAATGATGTCCCCGGGCTGGGACCGCAAGTACCATGTCGGAGTGCGGGCCACGCAATCCCGTAGGCTCGTCGCCTATATCTCCGCCATCCCTGCACACGTCCGCGTCCGTGAAAAGACTGTTCTCTGCTCCGAGGTCAACTTCCTTGTTGTCCACAAGAAGCTGCGTGGCAAGAGGCTTGCTCCGGTGCTTATCAAGGAGATCACACGTATCAGCAACCTCAATGGGATCTGGCAGGGTGTGCACACGGCGGGTATCGTTCTGCCCCGGCCGATCAGTACCTGCCGGTACTTTCACCGCTCTCTTAACTGGCAGAAGCTGTATGAGTGTGGCTTCAGCCCTCTTCCCCCGGGTAGCAAGCCTCAGTACCAGGTCCACAAGTATGCGCTGCCGGCCTCAACCTCGACCAAAGGGTTGCGGGCGATGGAGGAGAGAGATCTGGACGGCATTATTCCTCTGTTTAAGAGGTACATGAAGAGATTCGACATGGCACCCGAGTTCACCAAGGAGGAGATGTACCACTGGTTCATGCCCAAGCTCGAGTCAGGTGGCGAGCAGGTTGTCTGGTCATACGTGGTCGAGGTTCGTTCTCCACTGTTCTCATTCTTGAATTTTGAGATGCTAACATGTCGTAGGACGAGAACAAGAAAATCACCGACTTCTTTTCCTTCAACTGCATCGAGTCCTCCGTCATCCGGAACTCAAAGCACGATGTTATTCGTGTCGCCTATCTCTGGTACTACGCCACCGAGTCCGGCCTCCAGGAGCCCTACGACCGCTCGACCCACAAGGCACGTCTCAACGCCCTGGTCCATGACGCCCTTATCCTGGCAAAGAACCTCAAGTTTGACGTGTTCAACGCTCTCTCCCTCATGGACAATGGGCTGTTCCTCGAGCAGCAAAAGTTCGGCGGCGGTGACGGCCAGCTACACTATTACCTGTTCAACTACCGCGCACACCCGATCAACGGAGGCGTGGACAAGAAGAACCAGCTGGATGACAAGAACCTCAGCGGTATTGGGTTTGTGATGCTGTGAGACCCGTTGAGGAGCGTTTGAGCGATAGCTTTCAGCGAGGGAAAATTACGGAGCCACGGACTTGAGAATTGTATGGAATACAAAAATGATATAACTTATACAGAGCCTAAGAATGGCACATCAGGTCTTGCTTTCTAACTGATCCCACGCCTGCACCCGCTCTTCAAACATCTCATTGAACCACCTGAACCTCTCCATGACCGGCGCATGCCCCATCCCTTCCACAATCATACCCGCGCCCGGCTTGATCGACTCTATTAGGTGCTGCCCATTCGATACCTTGATCATCCTGTCCCCAGTCCCGTGAAGGACCCATATGCGCTCCCGCCCAACTGCATCCGCCATGGCTGCCAGCTGCTTGGGGCTCTTGCGATGCCACCACGCCGCCACCAGCTGGCACAGGAATCCCTGCGTTGTGAAGTGGCCCGGCTGCCGCCTCTTGGTCAGCTCCTGCGCCTGGAACCGCTGGAAATTGTTATCAAACAGGCGGTATTCGCCG
Source organism: Amphichorda felina (assembly GCA_016490725.1). Lineage (NCBI taxonomy): Eukaryota > Fungi > Ascomycota > Sordariomycetes > Hypocreales > Bionectriaceae > Amphichorda > Amphichorda felina. Next base: position 22,853 of record JAEMHR010000150.1, read on the forward strand.
TCACCCAGCGCAGGGGCGCACTTGGGGGTCGTCTCGGGCGACGGCGGGTCCTCGGCGTCGGGCGCCGTGAGCCAGTCGTCGACGAAGATCTTGCGCGCCGTGTCGACGATGCCCTGGTCGCCCGACTTGGGCACGACGAAGCCCGCGCACTGCGCGAGCCACTCGCCGACCGTGTCCGTGTTCTTGACCTCGCCCGACGTGCATAGTAGGGACAGCGAGGCGAGGCGCCCGGGCGCGGCGCACGCCAGCTCCTGCGCGATCATGCCGCCGAGCGAGATGCCCGCGGCGTGGACCTGGCGCGCGCCCGTCCAGCCGACGTGGTCGAGCACCTCGATGATGTCGAGGGCCATGGCGCTGGTCGAGTACCGGCCTAGGGGCTTATCGCTGGCGCCCATGCCGCGGTTGTCCATGACGAGGACGGAGAAGCGGTCGCCCCTGTCGTGGCCGAAGTAGCGCGTCTGGCGTTGCCACGAGGCTGTTACACCAGCGAGGCCCATGATGAGCTGCGTAGAGACAACAATGTTAGAAGAGACCGCGGAGTGAGGTGAGAAGGACGGGGGGTGGTGCACGACGTACCAGGAGCTTGGTAGGGCCGGTGCCGTGGATCTCCCAGGCAATGTTGACGGGACCGCCGCGGCCCTTTGCGGCAGGGAAGAGGCCGCTCTGATCGGGTTCCAGATTCCATACCGCAGATGGGTAGGCTGGGTGGTTGGTGGTCTCCTCGATGGAGGGGAACTTGAATGGTCTGGGGGGCCATTGCGCATGGTTAGCCTATGTCTGTGAAGCCTCTTCAAGGCAGAAAGGCGTAGACCCAAGTGTGTGGAAGGCGGCGACACGCTGGAAAGCACCTACAGGTTTGTCATGATGGTGATGAATCCGCCACCGTGAACCTCGGTTCAGGTCAAGGCTGAGTGAACCGGCAGTAGTACAGGCGAAGGAATCTGGTCGTTAAAGAAGGGGACGGTTGGGCGGGCGGCGAAAAAAAAAAGGCAAGGCTGCTAGCAAGCTAATCGAATGGGAACCTAAAAAAGCAAAAGATGGCTCAGCACGCAATGATGGAAAGAGGGTGAAATATAGTCGTAGGATCAGGAAGTGAGAGACGGCTGATATGGAAGTCCGCACTGCGAACCATGGGATTTGTGGCTGAAAGAGGTGGTGACGTCGAGCGTCCGGACCCCTTGGGCCTTGCCCCTTGCAGGCCACGCCTTGCCACGCAACTAAGTACGTACAAAAGGTGGATTAGCCGCCGCTCCCGGCGAGAGCAGCCCATTTGCAAGTCGGTGGAGCGAGGAGGGTGCATGAATCGCATGACCAGCATATGCTTCATGTTCCCGAGGCTCTTCTATCTTTAAATACACATGCCATTGCTTACGCTCAAGTATTTTACACCCAACGGTTTTGCCTCCAAGCGCACGATGTAGCTTGCCTTCTTCGGATTGACCCAAATTCGGACGGTCTTCCATGATTCATCATTCCACCTAGACCACCGCAGTAATATAACCCATCCGTCACATGCATCGCAGTACTAGCAGGTGTTTCACCTCTCGCCGGCCAGGCGCCGGCTCTGGACCTCACCTAGCGCCTTGGTTCCGCTCAGGAGGGCGACGACACCGACAACCCCCATGATCGGGAGCGTCGAAAACAGGCTCCAGCCGCTGTAGTAGAGGAAGAAAACGCCCTCCATTGAGATGATGGATCCGAAGAAGGTGATGTGCGAGATGGGCGCGGCGCCCAGAGCCTTCTGCAGATGCGCCAGGTTTGCCCCCATGATACCCCACTGCGAGGATACGTTAGCCTTCATTGTGTCACATCGTGCCTCGATCCGTTTGGAGATACATACGCCGATGAGGAGAGCTGGGACGGTGGCCAGGACGGCCAGGGAAAAGACGATGGAGACAATCTTGGGAGGGTTCTTGGGCTCCGCCCGGAAGATGTGGTGGATCTCGGGCTGCTTGCCGTAGCGCAGAGGAGGCTCGTAGCCCGGCGAGGGCGCGTTGGGGTCGAGCTGGACGCTGATGTCGAAGACGGGCGTAACGGAGCCCTGGGATGAGCCGAACGAGCCCAGAACGAGGCTAGCCTCGAGAGGCTCCGACGAGAGGAGAAGCTGGAGGGGGAGATCTCGCTGGGTCTGCCAAGTGTTAGCCATGTTCACGCCCCTCCACTCCGCCATATAATGCGACGTACAATCTCAACGGTGCCCTTGCCAGACTCCTTGACAGTCAGGGCGTACGGCGCCTCCAGGCCGGAGGCTTCCTTGACCAGGAGGAACGCCTGATGCGGCCTCTTCGCCTTGGATCCTTCCTTTGTAGTCAACGAGACCTTGATCTTGTCACCGCTCCTCAGCGCTACCGTGTCCTTGATGCGCTCCTTGTCTGTGAAGGCGTACGAGCTCGAGGCGCCGCCGGTCGCCTTGGAGGACACTTCGACTTTGCCGTCCGAGAAGCCCCATGTGGTGGCGGCGCTCGCGGCGCCCGCGAGCAGGGCGAGCGTCGAGGCAATGGAAAACCGCATGGTGGAAGTTGTTGGCGGCCGGCTGGGGTTGTGGATTGAAGCTGGTGCTGGAGCGGAACGGGAAGCTTGGACAGCTCACGGCTGGGAGCTTGTGGTTTACGTGGTTGGAGGCGAGTGGTGGTGATTGGCTGGGTGGTATAGTGGAGAGACAGTGTGCATTGGTCTCGGCACTTTGCTCCTCGAACAGGACCTGTCCAACATCAAGTTCACTATCTGTATCCGTATTGTGTCCAATTGGGAAGATCTTTTTTTTCTATAAAAGAATAATAATAACAAACTAAAACTAATGAGCTTTCGGTATCTTACCTACTGTCTAAGAAGATGTTTCGTAACTTCGAATAGATAACTACGCGGAGACTACGTAGACCCTACGACACAGCTCAAACACTGGCACTGCTGGATTGCAACCTCACAGAAGAAGCTCGTATACGTGGTATTCAGTCATTGTATTCATGATAGATCGATATGCTTCGCACATGAAACGCTAAACCATCAAGTCCGTACAAAAAAAAAAAACTCTCATAGCTCCGTCCTCTTGCTCTTGTGGCTCTGCGTCCCGCTCCTCTTGTCCCGCTCCAGCGTCGCCGTCTTGGGCATGAAGTCGCCCAGCTCCAGCCACTCCATGGCGAACGCCGTGACCAACTTGGACCAGTCCCGGCAGGTCGGCAGGTCGAGGTGCTCGCCGTCGTCGTCCATCGTGTGCCACAGCTTCCGCGGGAACGGCGACGGGATGAGGTGCAGGATGTCGACGCCGCGCTGCATGAAGGGTACGTGGTCGTCGCCCACAAAGGGACGGGTGAACTTGTCGGGCGTCTTCTTGCTGTCCCCGAGGAAGCTCTCCTTGGGCTTGGACTCGAGGATGTCGAGGTCGCGCATGCGCTTCTCCAGCGAGGCCATGCTCTTGTACGCCCAGTGCGTGGGGAGGAAGTAGGAGGGGATGGTGGGGTCGGCGGCGCCGAGGAGATCCAGCAAGACAAACAGGCTGATAGCCTGAAGGGGCGTCTTGTAGGTGGACATGGTCTCGTAGGCCTGTGATTCCCACTCGGCAGCGAGAGACCTGGCGCCATAGATGGAATCCGTGTCGGTCCACTGGTCGAAGGCCTCCTCACCGTCCAGGAAGATGATCTGGATGCCCTTAGCCTCCTCCAGACCGTCCTCGCCACTGTCCTCCATGGATTTCCACTTGGCGCTCAGCGCCTTGTCGATGCTCCTGGCAACGTGCATCAGCATCGCGCACGGCGCGGCACTGTCTATGGCGCCGATGAAACCCTCGGGCTTGATCAGGCTGTCAAAGTGCGCGACGAGGGTCAGGCGGCCGACATCACCCTCCCTCGCCCACGGCGGGTCGCGGCGGAAGATCCAGTTGACAAAGGGCACATCCCTGTCGCCGGTGACGGGGGTCTTGGAGGTGGAGTTCTGCGAGATGGCGTCCCAGTCGGGGAGCTCGTTGGCGAAGAAGTCGACAAAGTGCTTCTGGACCTTGAGGGACCCCTCGGTGCCGGGGACACGAGGGATCAGGATCGGGGCGAGCAGCTTGCCGTTGTGGATGTCGAAGTCATCGTTTGGCGAGGGGATGCTGCGCAGGTGGTCATCGGTCAGCGTGGCAAAGGACGAGGTAGCCGATTCGACAAGGGACAGCAGGTAGGCCATCAACAGGAACCAGGTCGCGGGGAGCGGCATCGTCGTCGACTAGGCGCGGCGGCCGCTGGACATTGCTGGGCTGTCCTGGCTAGCTGTCCTGGCTAAATTGAAGCGCAATGAGGATGGAACTGGGAGAAAACAACGCTGTATGGAGTACGGGGACGAGAAAGGACGCCAAAGAGAGTGTGGGGCTAGGCACAGGCAAGGAACAAAGATGAGCTTCTGGTCATTCGGGTCAATGATCCCAATGCTGTAGCCTATCAACTTTCCACGTCTGGCTGCGAAAGAATGGATGGATTGGTGATGTGAACCGTGTCACGGACTGGACGGTGTCACTGTGTTAATAATAGCCTGCCAGTGCGTTAATGCGGAGGAGGGGCTCCCGTGGTGCCAATTTGTGTGGGAATCTGTAGTGGCGCAGGGGTCTAAGATAGACTCATCGCACCAGGAAACTTACCTTGGCGTCGGTACTAAACAAGCCCGTTCTCTACTCGTGCCGACGACGGATGGCAACCACTTGGGATAGACGGGGGAAGAATACTGGGTAGTAACCTGTATACGTAATATCTAAGAGTGTCTCAGCTATGACAACTTAGATAGTCCCTAGAGTCCCATGATGGAGGGTTTCTGGTGGCCCAGGCCGAATGCGCTGGTCTTCACCAAGAACGGGATTTAGCAGAATGCGTTTCGGAAGTTAAAGATAAACTTCCGTCTTAGATGTAGAGGTAGAATCAGTTCTAGACTTTGTCACCCTCCTTGTCGAAAGAGGGGCCTGGAACAGCGGGGATGTATCATCCAAGTTGAAAGACCAGATATGGCAGACGGCACCCCAAATGGTACGGATACTTTTATCTCGCCCATTTGGCCTCTCTACTACTCGTACTAATAATACAAACACCTTAGTAGTATTTGAGTGTTCCCAGACCTCTCGTATCGCATATAGTACTTGTGGGTGGAGCTTTCGGGTTTCGCATTATGAATGACCACGTCACATATTATCAGCTGCTATAGCAATGGATAAGACATGCGACTGATAAATTCCCTGGATTTCAACAGCTACTGATATTTAATTTCACAGCTGGATATCTGATTTCTCCCCTCGTGCTGTTTCTGAATCGTCTTCTGCATCGAAACAGGCATGCGGCCCGGCAGTCCAACCGAGACGGCTCGTCTCGCGTGCGTGCGACTTCTGCCACGGGCGAGGTCTCAAATGCCGCCGAGGGATCGGGACAAGTGATCCATCTGGTCCTAGATAGCCTCCCAGAGCGCCTCCTGGCAAGGCTGGAGTTCATGCTGGCTGTCTGACATGCATCGATTACGGAGTCCAGTGTACCATGAACCGCCCCGTCCAGAGAAGAGGTAGAAAACCCACAGTGCCACTGTCCAATAAGATGGGCAATGGAACGACCATGGTGATGAGGTAGGCGCCTCGGCGGCCGTAGATGAGGGCGATGGGCTGCCATGTTAGACAGGCCCAGCCGAAGAAGAGGAACATGTCACCAGTTCCCTGGACCAGGTTGGCAGTGGAGATAGCCGTGTCGGCGGTGATGTTGGCGAGGACCAAGTACTGGGGCGAGGTGGCGATCCCAGTCCCCAGCACGTAGAGATACGCCTGATGGCCAGCGACTTGCATCGGCACGGCCAGTTGAGAGTGTCATTGGGGTCAGAGCTGGGGCGTGGCACCAGGACGACATCCTCGTGGAAGGCATCGTGGCAAGGGGCGACAAGGCGGCCGGTGACTTCCGGCGAGCCCAGCCCTTCACGCAGCTCCCAGACATCGACACCGTCCGCCTAGCATCTTACCACGACCTCGCCGACTCGAACGCACCTGCCAGTAGGAAGATTGGCGTCCCGAAAATATACATTGGCCAGGTCGACTCTGACCTAGCGGCACGCGGCAGTCCGTCGTTGATATCTAGGCCAACGCCCGCAAGATACTAGAAGGCCTCAGCGCCACCGTCGAGGAGGCGGACTTCCCCGTCGCCACCAAGTTTGAGAAACCGGGCCCCGACATGGGCCTTGCCGACCAGAGTGCTGCGCCCCCCCACTGCAACGACATCGACATGTGCCAGCTGATGGCTTATGCCTGGGGCGACTTCCTGTCCACCAACAGCAATGCCAACGTCGCAACCAGCCTCAGGCGGGTCGACTCAGGGACCATCTTCCCCCGGGCCCCAGGTTCCGTCCCGGACAGGTACGACGCCAACAACACGCTGGTCCGCCACATGGATATGGTGGCGCATATCACGGGCGGGCACGTCCGCCACGTACTCCACGCCCGGGCTAGCTGCGGCTCTTCAGAGGCTCGAGGACACGCGCATGGGCCGACTTCAAGGACTGGCTCGCGGCGCTGGGCCTCGACGCCGTGGCGTAGCCGTGCAACGGCGACGTAGGTCCGGGCGGACGCGGACGTCGACGAGGCGTCGGCGCAGGGGGCGTGGCGCAACGGCGTGCTGTACGCCAACAGCAACTGCGCGATCCGGCAGCTGGGCATCCCGACGGTCAGCGTGCCGATGGGGGTCATGGCCGACACCGGGATGCCCGTCAACATCACCTTTGCGGCCGGGGCGTACGACGACAGCAACCTGTTCCGGTACAGCTATGCTTATGAGAGGGCCAGTCGGCTGCGACAGGCGCCCCCCAGGACGCCGGCGCTGAGTACGGACACCATTGCGCTTGCTGGTGGGGAGAAGAGGGAGTTAGGAGACGTCGCACCGGAACTGGCGGTGGGGGAGGTCACGGCTTTTGACGCCGAGGCGAGTGTTCCAAGTCCACTCAAGACGTTGGCGATTGTGGTGGCGGCGGGCAAAAATGGGAGATCTTCCGCCAAGATGATGTTTGCATAACCACCCAGGTATGAGAGTATTAGTAGTCGTTTTGCCAAATCCTAATCGCACAACCACCGGGAGCACAGGCATCAGAAAGATACTTATCGGTACCCGCGTCCTCAGCTTTTCAACCAGGGGGCGCTGCTATGAGAGTGGAACTGGCCATAAAGCAATAGTACCTCTTAAGGACATATCCACTCATTCTGCGAGTTGCTCTGACTTGAATTGCAATCTACTCGAAGAATCTGCGAGTGGTTTCTTGACCCATGCATCACTGACCTTGGTACGGCTATGGCCTTGGCCACAACTATGGTGATCTAAATTTCATGTCGACAACTATCCCGCCGGACAAGCACGGCGCAAGAATCGTATGTAATATTGTGGTAATATTCACAAACTGGTGGCTAAGTAAGTAAGCTGTGCAAGCTGTGCCCAAAAAGTAACTCGAAAGCCGAACAGCAAGGTTCTTCAACGCCCAGCTCATGCAAATTATGCTCCAACTCCCTGGTTACCCAAGCATCGCATATCGTTTCGCTCTTGCAAGTATCCTGGAATCCACAGGTTGAACAGTTCGCGATTCTAAAAAGTGTTGAATCGGGGATAAGAGAGAAATAAAAAAAAGGAAGAAAAAAAAAGGAAAGGAAAAGAACACCGCGCGCCGTCTCTCCCATTTTATGCATATTCCTCGAGCCTTCCCGAAATGCTCGAATGCGGCCGTTGCTATTCGTTTCCCTTGATTGGTCCTCGATGCTGTTCTAGTGAGCCTTCTTGGCGGCGGCGGCCTCGGCGGCGGCCTTTGCGTTGGCAACCTGCTTCTCTTTGGGGATGGTGAGGGCGTTGATGCCAAGGAAGTTGCAGATACTCGTTACAACCAGGTATGCCCAGCGGGAGTAGACGACCAGGGAGAAGAAGAAGTACGCCCACAGGTAATATAGCTCGAGCGTCGGCGTAATCTGGGGGTAACCCAGAAGGGGCAGGTTTCCAATAATGGCACCTCCCACAAGAGGCCATAGCATGACGGTCCAGTACGGGAAGGGCTGGCGCGTCAGATGGGCCAGGATCATCTTGGTCGTCATTCGCCCAAATACAAAGGCCATGGTAAGGCAGAAGAGGACAAGGTGGTTCTCCTCCATCAGGGTGCTGTATGGGGAGAAGACCCAGGTGCCAATAGCGAGGGTGAAGACCACCATGGGCGTCCACTCAAGGAACACGGGCGCGATGGGCTGGCCCCTAGACTGCCTGGCGCGAACGACATTCAGTACGCAAAATGGCATGTGGCCCAGGAGCGTTGATCCGACAATGACGCTGACCCAGACGTCCCGGAACGACGTCTCGCCGAGTATCCCGGCGAGGGCGGGTATGCGGTCTCCTACGGCGTTGGCCAAAGGCTGTGTGTAGATCCCAGGGCCGTAGATTCCAGAGATGACCATTACGCCGGCCGCAATGAGCAGGCCTTCTGTAGGGCCGTTGAAGTAGCCTAGATACAGGGTGTGGGTGTGATAGGTCTCCCATGTCGAGAAGAACATGGGCACGCAGGGGCACAGTGCGGTGAAGACGCCGGCGCGCGAGGTCCCGAGGCCCATTGCCGCCGTCTCGAGCAGGCTAGCTAATGTGCAGTTGAGAGAGTCAATGCCATGGTCAAACAGCTCGCCAAGACCACTTGATGTGCCTGTCCTCCTGGCCTGCTTCCCGTCCACATTGTCCATCGTCTGGTACATGAACAGGCCGAACGCGAAGCTGAAGTATAGCCAGCTGGGCCCCTAACCCGTCATGTCAGTACTCAAGCCGCTCCACCGAGAGATGGCCTAGACTCACAGGTCCCACTAGGTCCGGCATGACAGCCACCAGCAGCACAATGTTGCCCAGGATGAAGAAGAACCCCAGCAGGGTCACCATGTTGGGGGCTAGCCATAGCGGCAGAATTTTCACAAAGGCGTTCCACTAACCCCCGGATCAGTCTATGCGGGAGGTACGAGTACGGGGATCGTTCGGGGGGCGTACCCAAGGGCCGAGGACGTATTTCGAGACGGGGGACTTGTCGACGCTCGAGTACTTGTAGGATCGGAGATGAATTAGAGCCTCGTCCGAGATGCACTCGGCAACTGCCTTCTCTGGGACAGCAAGTTAGCAGGCTGGCTCAGGGGCGAAAAAGGACAGAAACATTGACTTACTATGGTTTGCGGCCATTTTCAAGTTCGTCTACCATTCGAATGGGAGACGATGCTAAGCGGAGGGCGAGGGGAATTGCTGTCGTTTAAAAGAGTTGGGGATGGTGGGGCCTGCCAGGGGCCTTGTTGGAAAGTTGTAGCCCAGGCGGCAGGTGCAATCATGAGGGGCCACAGGGAGTCCTCGGCAAGCTGTGGCCTCAGATCCAAGCACGTGACCACATGCGACTTCCAGTCATGGGACGTCAAATTCATTATGGTATACTCGTATTAACAAGAAAGGAAGAAATAATAGCCTCAGCGTGGCTCTTCCCCCTGGTCTCAGTGCGCATGTGCCGTGAGGATGCGCACCACCTATAAGCTTTCACACGTGCACCAGAGCGGCGTGCGAGGTAACGATGGAATCGGCCGCGAATGAAACCTACCTAGTACCTACCTAAGTGGTGGGAGCTTCAGTGGTTGATAACTTGTCGAAATTTGATGTCCGATCGCTTGCCACGGTTGCAGCCGGCATGGGAGATTACATTGATTCACGACTCCTCATCGTGGCGAGGATGTCTGGACTTTGGAGGCCGGGAGCGCACAGGGGCTGCACCCGTACGTGGTCCAAGTTGTCGACCCCCATCTGGCTGGTTGGCACTATCCCCGCACTCAACGACCTGCAGAAGACCGCTTTACGACAAGCTGAAACGAAACGCCAAGCTGGGCTTGCTGATATTACAGTATTAAATGCCTATGTTCCATACCGAGCCATGCAGTTCCAGAATAAGTGCCCCGGCCGAATCGGCCCATTACCTTTTCCAAACCAAAAGATCGCAAAAGAACGCTCAGACCGCAATGCAGAGTCAGCAACGCCGCCGCCAGCGGAGCTCACAGCATGGCAAATCCCATGAACATGGCTCCAGCCACCACAGCCAGTCCGTACGACTGCCCCAGCGCCAGGGCCGCTGCGCCACCCTCATCCTCGTCGTCGTCGGATCCGCCGCCGGGGGAACCAGTAAAGATGGTCGTCCCATCATCAGTCTTGCTGGAACTCGGAGCGGCCGTGGTGGCGGTTGAGGGATCGGTCCTCTTCGGGTTGAGGGCACCGCAAGGGTGGTCCTGGCGGCACTCGGACGCGCACTGGCTGTCGCTGGCATCGCAGGCGGCAACGCACTGCGTGCCCCATTCGCGGCAGACGAAGTAGGGAATGGTGAGAGAGTATTCGGAGATGTTTGGCTTCTTGTTATCACCACAGAGGCAGCCATAAAAAAGCGTGTCCTGACAGCCGCTGTTAGAAGGCTCGTCGGCCTGGGGGCAGTTCCAAGACTTACAGCGTCACATTCGTTTACCAGGGTCGTCCCAGGCTTCGTTTGTGAGCAGATCAGGGGGCAGCTTTCCACTTGCGTGTTGCACCACACCTCTATGAGCATGTCAGACTTTGCCGCCATAGCCCACGCGTGTACGTCGACTCACTCCTTTCCGCAATGGGTACGCTTTCGGGGTCAATAGAGTATTGGGCCTGAACTACCGTGGCAAGCGACACGGCAGCAGCCAGAATGGTGGGTCGGAACAGCATGATGCTAGCGAGAGTGTGGAAATGTGTTACACGTATAATCGAGATGAGGAGGTAATGATATGGCTCAACTAGAGGCCAAGGCTGTCAGCAATGAGTCTGGATACCGGGCAAAGGCAGCACCACAGGAGAGTGAAGTCTGAAGGCCAGCATCAGAAGATGAAAGGGGTTCCGACTTACATATTACTTGCACATGCAAAACTGAAAGACTCAAACCGGACTAGTAACGGGGACAAAAAGAAAAGAAATCAGTCGACTCAGAGCAGCAACGAAGGAACCGCCAGAATAAGAGTGACGAGGAGAGGGCAGAGCACCGGGGGGACGGGAGAAAGTCTGGAGAAATGACTGGAAACAGGGTCCGCCTGCTTTATCAATGATTGAAACGAGTGGTACGAGAGAGGCTTAGGAGAGCCACTGAGCCAGACGGGAACTCAAGCCGCGGAGCTCGGTGTACATTAAGACGCAGACCCCTACTAGCGTTGGTCGCCATGGAACCAGTGCGGAAACAAGCGATGTGCCGGCATTGGGGCGTTCCATTGCATCCATTCTCTGCAACGCCAGCGTCCTGATGACCAGACATCCGCTGCGCCTCTGCTCGTATACGCTCCAACTATGCTTGGCGTGGTTCGTGATGGCGCCCTCACCTCTCCCCCGAGTCCGCTCTCCCTCGACTGTTAGTCTGCTGGTGCTCGCCCCGTCGCTCATCACGAAGCATTGTGGGCCCGTCACTGGCGAGACCACATCTAGACTCTAGACTGACATGGATGTGGCCCCAAATATCAAACAACGCCTTGGGGTGAAACGTGACTATAACGATTCGCCGTTATAACGATATCGCGAACACAGTGAAGCATCAGTTTTCTGCCCAAATATTGCTGTTGATACAGCCATGCTAACAAGCGGCGGTATCGCCATAGATTCACATGGATTAATAGGAAATCTTGAAAAGTAGAGCGTGAGCCGTCCCAATAGCCTCAAATGCCCAAGGGCCTTTGCATCAGTCCATCGTATGCCACCTGATACTTCCCCATGGACGCCCCGCCATCCCTAGAATCTTTCATAATTCGCTCCTTGTCTCATGTAAACGAGCCACTGTTGTCCAAAAGGGCCACTCGATTCACTAGTCGAGGCTTGTCTTGCCCGAGGGGATTCTCTGCCTGTCGAGGACTAACTTACCTTCCGTATGAAATCTATTCGCCCAGAATTATCAAATTCACCCACCGCCATGGCTAAACCCAATGGTCATGAGCTTCCAGATGCGTTGAGCGCCCATCTCCGAAAACGGAAGCCGTTTGAGCGGGAGCATCACCCCCCACGTGTGGACCCCTCGTTCGTCGAATTGTTCGTTGAATTCTTGACTGCGAAACCTTCCAAGACCACCTGCCATCAACGACTGCCAAGCCCCATTACGCGTTGAGCTCCGGTTACATTCAAGACCATTTATTACCTCGACAAAGCAATTGCCCGTTGGCATCTCAGACCATCCACTTTTCGAACCAATCCTCAACGAACCTTTTCCCGCCAGGCCTCAATCGCCACGCCAGAAGCCTACTACGAGTACGAGTACGGGTGAGGCAAACCTGGTCGCATACATCATTCCTCTACCGCACAGCCGGTGCACCGCCGAAACACGCATGACTGCCGAATCTCGCCTGGCCGGATGGCGTCGGTGATAGACCAGGGCAGCAACTCCATCGGCGCCTTGAGCGCAGCCTGCCCAGGCCCAAGTCCCGGGCAGAGCAACCGGCCGGCCGTCCCACCCATTGGGACACAACCAAGCGACGACGAGGAAGCCGCTGGCGCCGATGCGACCTCGCCCATTGTGACGCCCAGCTCTGTGACAACCCCGCCGTACTGGACCAGCACGAATCGACCTCACCAGCGAACTACATCCAACATCTCAGTAGACTCGCTCCCTGCGGGTGCCATCACGCTCAGGGATAACGAGAACATTGAGGGCGACGATCGCAACAATGCGTGCTGGGCAAAGAGCGTGGAGATTATCGATTATACAATCGTCAATGGCAGCGCCACCAACATCGGCGCGTTTGTCGTGTGGATCATCCAGGTCGAGACGTTGACTGTGAGCTACGCGAGTCAAAGGACATCTGCGCAATCTGGAGACTGACTGCCTATCCAGGGAAGCTACATGAACATCCGCAAGCGATACTCCGAGTTTGACGACTTCCGCGAGCGCCTCATCATTTCCTTCCCCAATTTCGAAGCGACAATACCACCTCTCCCACCTAAAAGCATCATATCCAAGTTCAGACCACGCTTCCTGGAGAAGAGGCGAGCTGGCCTGCAATACTTCCTCAAGTACGCTACTCACTGGCGTCCAGAAGCTCACCAATGCTGATATGTTTCCCAGTTGTATTTTACTAAACCCCGAGTTTTCTGGGTCGCCTGTGCTCAAGGATTTCCTGTTCGCATGATACAACTGAATTCCATCGGGTATGATTTATACATTCAAGCGTTTGGGTCGTTTTGCTTTCTGCTGTCGTTTTTTCGTGCCGACTCTGGGCGTATATACTTAGCGAACACACCGACTCACCTGCCGCAGCGTACATAGTAAGTGCAGCTACTACGATTAATGATAATGCTATGGGATGCTGGCAGCCAGCAAACCCTCTGATGATCTCGATGCACCATGACATTCCCCCTTCGCTTCGCCAAGTTGTTTTTTCTGCCGTGAGCGGCAGAGTTCCACGACAGCGTCAGACATTAACGCCCGACCAGATATGGGCTTGTGCCTGAACAACTCGACCGACAGGCGTGCGATCACGCCCCCGGCCAAAATGCCGGTGGCTTCGGCGACTGCTCGAGTAATAATGGATCTGGTGGCGACTCGCGCCGATCTTGTCGAGGTTGTCTCCAACAACGTGATATTCGACTTCCTCGGTAGCATTGCAAGGCGGTTTCCATCTGGCAATTACGATTATGCATACGAAGTACTAGGTATGCGGTTGCTTTTTTTCCGCCTTCAAATTGAAGACAGCCAAGAGACCGCCTCGGTTGAGGCGTTGAGAGCTACTAACCAATATGCAGCGCTGAGAACTGCAGCCAGTCTTATGCTGGCTGTCTCAGCGCCAAACGTCATAACGCTTGCCGCCCATCATCAAGATAACCATCCATGACACACCGAGCTTCTACACCCAAACTTGGCACCCATGGAGGGCCCGCCATGGTCTTGCCACGAGTTTCGCAATCCGGCTCGGAAATGTCTCTAGATGAATCTGGCGGCAACACCGAATTACTCCGGCCGTCGTCACCCAAGACTGAGTCTTACATGGCGTCCCTCGTACCGCCCTCGCAGAAGGATTTCGAGCGGATCGCGCAGGTCCAGGAGCAGAAGGAGGAGGAGCTGCGGCAGAGGGACAGGCGGCGGCGACAAGAAGCGATACAAGAGCAGAGACAGAAGGAGTCGCTAGAGGATGATCACAGCTCACGCCGCACCCGGGCGGCGAGACTGATACAAAAGACATTTCGCGGACACAGGACGAGGAGAGAGCTACACGGTTTCGGGTTGGATGCGAACACTAGGTGGATCAGCGCTCTCCGGGAGGCTGAGTTTCGTCACACGACAAGGCCAAAGTCCAGGAGCGCACCAGGCAGCATCGTGTCACCACCATCTAGAGAGGAGGAGGGCCATGAAGATGGTTCAAATGCCAGGTTGCGGTGGAAGAAGGCCAGCATCGTGGCCCGCCGAGCTGGCCATGATGATCTCGAGTCCGATACCTTGTCCACGTCAGATTCTGATGCATCGGGCGATGAGTGTGCGGGAGTTCATCAGCAGAGTAATAAGCTTCTCGACGGGCGACGCAACCACGCACAGATGATGGGCCTGCCGTACTTCCTCGAAATGGTGGATTTGAAACATCGGTACGGTAGTAACTTGCGGATATACCACAGCGAGTGGAAGAAGTCGGACACAAAAGAGAACTTCTTCTACTGGCTCGACTTTGGCGAGGGGGGAAATATCGAGCTAAGTTCGTGCCCTCGAGATAGGCTGGAGAGAGAAAAGGTTCGATACTTGTCGCGAGAGGAGCGCCAGTACTACCTAGTCAAGATTGACGATGAGGGCAGGCTGCGCTGGGCAAAGAATGGGGCTCGAATTGACACAACAGAGCAGTACAAGGACAGTATTCACGGCGTCGTCCCCATCGATGACCCAACGCCGGCTTTCAATCCAGAACTTCAACCCCGGCCTATTTCTCCGCTCGCCAGCAGCCGCTCCAGCTCCCTCTCATCTATCGACTCAAAGCGAGAGGCTGATAAGGCGGCCAAGTATGCGAACCATAGCCCAGAAGAGCCCTCGCCCAGTGGCCTCAAGAAGGTGACGCACATCTCGGCTTCGACCATCTGGAACAAGATGCTACGGCAGTCTGTTAAGGACGGTACCTGGATCTTCGTTGCAGATACATCGTTCCGCCTCTACGTGGGCATCAAGAGCTCTGGAGGATTCCAACACTCGTCCTTCCTTCAGGGCAGCCGCATCTCTGCAGCAGGGTTGATCAAGATCAAGAACGGGCGTATACGTTCGCTATCACCGCTGAGCGGGCATTACCGACCGCCCGCGAGCAACTTCAGCGCCTTCGTCAAGAATCTCAGGGAGGGCGGCGTGGACATGACGCATGTCTCCATCTCCAAGTCGTACGCCATCCTCGTCGGGCTGGAGACGTACATCAAGACGCGCAAGAAGAGCAAGCACCTGGTCGAAAAGATGATGCACAGCAAGGACAGGATTGTCGCCCCCGAGGTGGCTCGCCGGCGCGAGGAGGAAGCCAAGGACACAAGCCAGAGCGCTCAGCGGGAGAGGATGGTGATTGAGAGCCAGGAGGCAGAGAGGGATGCAAACCGGGCGGCTGTGAAGGTGATGGAGAAGCTCAAGATTGTGCCTCGCGAGCCGAAGGGGCAGCCTGAACAAGACGAGGTGGATGATGATGGGCGGGCAGAAGAGGCATGATATTCTGACGAAGCAACTGTATTTAGATACCCTGGAAAATATTAGCCTAGATGATAGGTACTACCTAGGTAGACGAAGTGAATATTATCTGTCGCTTTTCTATGGCTTCCTGTGATGTCGTGGTTCTTCTACCCGCCTAGTACCCAAGTACTTACCTACTCAACCGCGTAGTTGGTGTAACTGCGCTTACTGTGTAGGCCACTAATATCTAAGAGCTAGACGTAGATCCATCGGCCACACTAGTTTCACATTGTTCGAATACATGTATGATCGCGGAGAGAAAAAAGCATCAGAGATTTTTTATGCTATTGAAGTTTGTTTTGCGTTCCAGGTTGGTAAAGCCTCAATTCGTCCTAATGCTTAGGTAGGTGCCATGGTTGGAGAGCGTAGGGTAGCGGTCACTTGAGCTAGGCAAATTTCAGCGAGAGGTAACCGCTAGGGGTTGCGCTTCCAGGTGGTGGACAACTGAAAGCGCCCCCTGGAAAGAGCCCAACGTCAGTGCATCACGAAACAATCGCGACGAGACTTCAATCGACAAAACATCGCCAGATCGCGCACCCGCCCCGAGAACCATCTCATGAGGGCACAGAAAACAATGCCAGGGCTCTCATCGGTTGCCAATGGCCTCCGTCACCCGCTCCTCGCGACGAGCTGAGAGCCACACTCCGCATCACGGTAGCCCCCCGATGCGTTCTCGCCCAGTTAACTTTAACCACGCTGCCGCTGGGGGAGGCGGAGGAGGAGTCGGTCGCACGAAGCGTACAATAGACGCTCCCGCCGAGAACGACTACGAACCTGTCAAACCGAAAAAGCCACGCATCGCTGTTGAGATCCTCACGCAGCCCGCTGCCAGGAGCGACAAGACCGTGAATCGCAAGCCCAAGGTGCCACCGCCAGTGAAGCCAGCGCCAGCGGCTCTTCCCACCCCAAACCAAACTTCCGCCCCTCGCAAGGGCGGTGGCCACAGCGCAAAGCCACCTACCGCCCCCGACGACGACCAAAACCTTACAAAACACCAGGCAAAGGTCATCAATGGCATTAAGCATGAATTGGACCGTCTCCAGCCCCAAGGAACGGTCCGTAAGGAGCAAGGGCGTAAACTCCGGTCGCAGGAAGCGACACGGTTCAAGAGCGAGCTATCGGCCTATTTCCCCGACTACGACGAGGTCATTGGGAACGACCCAAAGGAAGAGTGTATGTCCTGAGAAAAAAATCCCGATCGCTCCCCTGGGTCTCATGCCCCTGGTACTGTCGTCACTAATTAATTCCAGATTTGTTGAACATTGACACGCCTATTGTCATTTTCGATTCGAATATCAACCGCGCCACAGCGCTAGGGTCTCAGCACGGGGTACGGCCACCCTCCGGCAGCACAACTTTCCCTGTGCGAGGATACGGCGATGCCCTATACACGGATATCGTCGATTCTCAACGCATCGATTTCAGTTTCCTAGAAGCACAGTATAAGAACAAGACTTTGGAGGATCCCTTACCGAACAGTTTGTTCGAACCGGCGCACAAACGAGCGGAACGACTTGAACGGTCTATCCGTAATACAGAAAAAGGGAGGGCACAGCATGAAAGGGATCAGATCGTCCGCCTCTTGGAGGGGTTGCAAGGCCATGACTGGCTGCGAGTAATGGGCGTGAGCGGTATCACTGAAACAAAGAAGAAGGCATTTGAACCGGCCCGGCAACATTTTATTCAAGGATGCCAAGGGATTCTTGATAAGTTCCGCAACTGGAGCTTGGAAGAAAAACGACGGAAACTGGAAAAGGAGCGGGCGTTGGCTGAACAGGCCGGTGAAGACGAAGAAGATGACGAGGATGAGCAGGGGGGAGAGGAAGGGACTGACCAGAGCGAGGAGATCGGCGGCGATGACGAGGCCTCGACGGGAGATACTAGCGAAGCCTCCTCGCCCGCAAAGCAGCTGCGCGAAGAGGCGATGGCGAGATCAAAGTTGTCAGCTAAGACGACCAAGCGGCCACGGCCCGTGGCCAGACCACCGCCTCTCCGACCCCCGGGACCTCCAGCACCCCCGAAAGAATTCAAGTCTTTCTTTTCAAAGAGATATGAGCGGGACAGCGCACTGAACCGTCCTCGTCGGGTAGGTCGAAAGGTTCTTGCCTTCGGACACCCGATCCCCGAGTTCCCAGAGGCCAACTTTGACCTGCCAGAGCATTATCGGGACGAAGAGACACTGAGAGTCAGAGCGCGCAAGAAGCGCAGGGACAGACGCGGCAGCAGAAACTGAAGACGCAATAATTCTGGGATGTGGTACACACAGCGTCGCCGCATGTATTTTACTCTTCCAAGGACAGGGACGGTATGGGATAAGGGCTTACATGGCATGGCGTAACGGGTTTGCTTCGTCTGGCTGGCGATGTGGATGGAGTGTGCGGTATGGGTTTGTTTTTTGGAGGGGGACCTAGATTTGGTCTTGTGAAATGCAATTAGGACAGAAGGTGCCAGAATAAGGACACGTGGGTAAGGTTTCTGAATTTGGTTTCGCCTTTGAGGGTGATTTTGTGAACTCTGTCTGGTGCTTTCTGGAGACTAAGTGGCGTGTTGGGAGCGTTGGTTGTGACTTGAGAGGTGATGCTTCTCGGGTGCCCGACCTTGTGGGAGCCACGGGTGGTCCGTGCACCCTGCATGCAGCTTCTCCCTCTTGACGCGCATTGAACTTTGAAGCTCCATTGCCCTGCCTTGCCGTGAGCTGTCGACTCTTCCTCCACCTCACTCTCTCTCCAGCGCCCAGAACATCCGTACCACGACTTCCGCTCGCTTACAGTTGGCACCTCCATCGGTTCAACCCCTTGCGCGACGCTGCGGGAGACCTCATTTCTGCGACGCCGTTGTCGAATACCCTTTGCACAAACGGCAACGACTCCTCCGTACTATGCGGCGACCGTTACTTTGAGGATTGAAAACTTGATGCGCACGGGAGGCGCACACGCAAACAAACTCGATGCGCGGTGCCTGCAGCCTGAGCTCGCCAGAGCGGTGATTCTTTGTTGCTTCTGCGACCTTCCGACCTGCATCATCTCAGAACCTCTAGCGACCTACGACCACAACGCCCGACATGACTGACCAGGCTGCCGAGCGTCACACGCTCATTGACGGGGATCGCGACCTGCCGCCCATAGAGGATGGACCGGTACTCGAGTATTTCGTCATCAAGCAGGATGTTTTTCTCGACGTCAACTTTCGGGAGAAGCGCATCGACGGCACGACCGACATTTTCCTCGTCGTCTTCAACGACAAGCTTGACGAGGTCGCTCTTGACGCAGCCCACTGCGAGATCGATACGAAGCACATCACTGTTACCGAGCTACGTGAGGCACATGGCGAGATTCACGAGGGCCAGAAGCGCCGGGTCGCCGCTGAGTACAAGGACCCATACAAACGGCTCGAAAACCCCAAGGGCTGGAACTGGACGGCAGAGCATCATGACCTTCGCCGCATACGCGCCCGAAATCTCTTCCATAGCCGCAAAACCGATGTGCCCGCCGAGGCTAGAGAAGTCGCGGGTTGTACGCCGGTGTACGGTTCGTTGAAGGTCAGCCTGCGAGGGAGGGCCGACCAGGATCGGCCGCGGTTGATTATCAGAAAGTCGACAATGAACCTCGAGTCTCAAACTACATCTGGTAGCAAGCAGTTCAAAATCACCATACCCTTCATCAACAAGAACCCTCGGGATGGATTGCATTTTGTTGGGGTAGATCCTCTGGACCATCGGTATACGCATATGTATACACGTCACTCTGTTCACCCGGGGACTGCTTCTTGTATATTTCCATGCATCGATGACCACGGGTCTCGGTGTGAGTGGAAGATCTCCATCAGGTACCCACGAACGCTAGGTGATGCGCTCCAGAAGCCACTCGCCTCGCAGCAGAACGGATCCTCCCACAACGCCAATAGCAAGACGCAGACAGATGCTCCTGACCGCACCGTCGATCTTGTGGAAGAGGACAAGCTCAGGGAGATGACGGTGATCTGTTCCGGCTTTCTTATGGAGGATAAGACAGACCCAAAGGATGACCGCAAAAAGATTATGACTTTTGAACCGGAGAAGAAGACATCAGTTCAGAAATTGGGCTTTGCCGTGGGCCCATTCGAGCATATCGACCTTTCTTCTGAGTTTCGCTCAGAGGAGGACGAAATCAAGCTTGGATTGAGTGCCCTGAAGGTTCACGCTTATTGTCTACCCCGGCGTGGCGAATGGGTCCGCAACACATGTGCTGCGCTGACAATGGCCGCCGATTATTTCAGCTATACCTTTGCCAAGTATCCGTTTTCTAACTTCAAGCTGTGCTTCTTGGAAGACATGATTGAGGAGACGATCCCACTTCACTCCATGGCTTTTATCAGCAACCGCTTGCTCTTCCCGGAGGACGTCATTGACACCGAAGTTGATGTGACCCGCAAGCTAGTCTTCACTCTGGCATATCAATGGACTGGTATCAATCTCATACCTAATACTCGAAACGACCTGTGGCTTGTCTTCGGCATCGCGCATTACATGACTGATCTTTTCATGAAGCGGCTTTGCGGAAACAACGAGCATCGGTTCAGGATGAAAATCATGGCCGATCACCTCGTCGATGTCGACATTAACCGCCCTTCCTTATTCGATCTCGGGGCAAATCTTCATCTGGGAGACTTTGAGATGGACTTCATGAACTTAAAGGCACCCCTGGTCTTCTTCATACTCGACAAACGACTGATAAAGGCCTCAGGAGGGCATGGTTTGACTCGTATCTTGGCCAGGTTTCTGACTAAGGTACAAGTCGAAAGTGGCGATAGCTCAAGCATTTTGAAGACAGAGGATTTCAAGCTGAGATGTGAAAAGGCGGCTAGGTACCGCCTTGAATCTTTCTGGAACCAATGGGTTTATGGCTGTGGCTGCCCAAGATTCGATGTCAAAGCCAAGTTCAATAAGAAGCGACTGTGCGTGGAGTTGACTCTTAATCAGATCCAACTTCAGACAGTCAAAAAGCCGGAGCTCGAGAAGGACGACTTTCTCCGAGTTATCAGAGAGCGTCGTGCTGAGACACCTCTGGGGGATGTTCAGCCGTTGTTCACAGGTCCTATGACTATTAGGATCCATGAGGCTGATGGCACACCTTACGAACACATCCTAGAGATTCGAGAAGACGCTACGCGATCAACCAAGTTCGAAATTCCGTATAACACCAAGTATAAACGCCTGAAGAGAACACGCCGGATGAAGGAGAAGCATACGGGGGCCGCAAACGTCGATGGCGGAGAAGGGGCCGAGGACGCGCTGCTGTACTGTTTAGGAGACGTACTTCAGACTCCTGAAGAGCAGAAACAATGGGAGCTCATAGACTGGGATCCTGAAACCGAGCGGAAGATGGATCAGGAATCCTATGAGTGGATTCGTGTCGATGCAGACTTCGAGTGGGCTGCCTCGATGAAACACACACTGGAGCCGTATATGTATGTCTCTCAACTCCAACAGGACAGAGACGTTGTGGCACAGCAGGATGCGATGTTGTATCTCGCTCACGGACCGCTCCATCCCATTGCCTCCGGATTCCTCGTTCGCACACTCGTCGACAAGCGCTATTTCCATGGCATTCGAACAATGGCGGCTCAGGCGCTCCCGAGGCAGGCAAACATCAAGGATATTCCCATGCTAGGGCTTCGACAGCTCATGATGGCTTACCGCGATATGTTCTGCTTCGAAAACACAAGCCAGCCGCAACCCAACAACTTCTCTGATAAACAGCAATACAAAGTCCGCTGCGCCATCATTCGCGCGATTGCCGACGTTAGAGACAGTAGTACACACCGGTGTCCGTTAGAAGCCCGCCAGTTCATCCTCGATCAGCTGCTCTTCAACAACAATGAGGACAACCCTTACTCTGACCACCACTGGATTGCGCTTCTCGTCGAGGCTGTCGCAACGTCTCTAATCCCGTCCCAAAAGGACGAGTGGCTAGAGCGCCAGTGGAAGGTTCAGCACGAAGAAGAGCGCCAGTTCCTCGATTCAGCTCTCGAACAGATCGAACGTGTTCTTAGACGCGATGAGTGGACTAATTCGTACCAGAACATTTGGACCATCGCTGGCCTGGATGCCAAGCAGCGTCTCATGAAAGCAGAGGTCATCCCGAAAAACTTTTCAGAGTTTGGCCAATACCTACTGGATGGGACTGCAGACCAGATCCGGATCAAGTGCTTCGAAGCACTTATCGATCTCGGTGCGATGACAGACCACGTGGTATTCACCTTCTTGATGTACGTGGTGACTACGGATCGATCGCCCTTCGTCCGCGGTAAGCTCATCCAGGCCGTTGCTCGCGGGCTCGCTGCAATCGCATTCGGCGAACACACAAAGGTCGTTAAGGACGAGCCACGCGCGGATGCCGACCCATTGCTGGTTGTGCAGGACAGTGAGAAGGAGGTTGAAGCTCGGAAGGAGATGTTTGCCCGCAAGGAGAACCTGGACGCCGCCCTCAAAGCCTTGAGGAAAGAGATGGACGAGACATACGCGGCGGACGAACGTCATTACAGGACGGCGATGCGCAAGGCGCTAGATCATGGAGATCTTGGACGCGCCGATGTCGAAGGTCTGCTCGACATTGCGGCCATGATGTTTGATGAAGCTCAGAGCTGGATCCTGACATTGAACCTCCCTAAGGGTTGGAAGGTGACTAGGGTCACGCCGCAAATCGGGGACCGAGTAAGTGGATAAATCTGACCCAAGACCACTGTGAGAATTTTGCTGACAGATCTTAGTTGTTGATGAATTTCAATTCCTACTATAAAATGCAACCAAAGGTCCCATATGCGGAGCCGTCAGCCACTGAGCCGAAGCGCCCAGTGGCACTTCCAAAAGCCCACTCCATCAAGATCAATACAAAGGGCTTTGGGACTCCACGTCCTTCTATTCCTGGGACTCCACGCCCTTCTATTTCTGGGACTCCGCGTCCTTCTGTTTCCGGGACTCCACGTCCCTCTATTTCTGGGACCCCACGCCCCTCTGTCTCTGGCCCAGTGGACGGCCAGCCGATCACGGCTACTCCAGCATCTCGGAAGCCTAGCATAAACCTATCGAAAGCTGCTCCCAATACACCCGTCCAATCGTTGGCTAAGCGGCCTCTTCCGGATAAGGATGACAGCGCCTCATCATCAGCCGCAAAGCGACCCAAAACTGAGACACCAACTCACCCCAACGGTCTGGATAACCAACGGCGCAAGGGTAGCCACATTGTGACTCTTAAGACGTCCAACCCGAGGCGTCTTGCTCTTGTACTGGGACAAAGATCATCACCACTGGCGGGATCGGCTAGGACATCGTTACCGGGGATGGTCAAGAGGGAGCCCGAGGATACCCATGATATTATTGTGGCCAAGCCTGCGAGAAAGCCTCTTCCCAGTGCAGGAGAACCAGCTAGAAGGCCGTTGCCAACCGGTGGATCTTCCATGTCACCGCCGCCGCCGCCACCAAAGATGACCATTGACACGAATCACCGTGCGTCACCCGCTGGAGGACAGGCGGGAAGCCCACCACCCCCGACCCCTGGGAGTGCTACTGGGCGTCCGAAGATCAAGATTATACGAAAGCCACAGCCTGGTGCTTCCTCCTCCCCCCCGGCTCCTTGAATTGAGTGAGTGGCCCTGTAACAAGGGACGGACAGTAGACAGGGGTCCAGGGCAGTACTCTTTCCTTTAGACATGGTCCCCGCTCCTCATAGGCTGGGATGCACGGGACATACGGATGTGATTTTGCCTCATGAGGGATAGCGGGTTCACCATGGGTATGTGTCGCGGAACGGTTGATGGCCAGAAGGAGATGAAAAGCGACAGTGACCCATCACAACGGTTTGGAATAGTGGATGGTGAGGGATGAGGTTGTTGTGGGGGTGGTACGGCCGTTCGGATGACAGGTGTGCATTGCGTTGGCGTTTAGGATGGGTTAACGGTCCCTGGCGTTTGTTTCTCTGCTTTCTTTTCCTGTTAGGGGTGGGCAGGCCGGAGGCTGCTGTGAATAGGGCTAGAACGGTACAGACTCAGCAGTTGAGGCAATGGAAATGATTAATCGCCAAAGTTGACTGGCCTGTGGAAATTAGACGAGCTAGGTGCTTCGTACTGCACCTGGACGTATGAACCATCGCCAGCAAGAATGCTATTGAACGCTGGTATCATTGAATGTTACGTAGTAGAAAGTAAATATGAGAAATTGGTATTTGATATCTACCTTACACGAGGAATAGCTGATGCTGGGTAGACACTGCGAGAAAATTGGGTATGACAAAAATGTTGTAGATGTCTGTACTTCGTAGAGAAGTTGCTATTGACGTGGTCATCGATGGTGTTGCGCTATTTCAACTCTCTCTCTATTACCAGCATAAGAGGCTGGTGGCGATGCTAAACCCTTGTTGTGGGGCTGACTGAATCTCCTTCCAGGCCTGACGCTAAGGGGACTTGTCGATGGCGTCTACAAAAGGGCGATGTATGGCGACAGGACTGCCAGATGATACCTAAGGTTGGATATCTACTTAGTCACTAACTGGAAAATCTCTTGGGTGAAGAATTCGTATGTAGCCTCTCAACGCCCCGAGAGCTTAGAATGACAGCCTCAGAGCCCGAGAGCCCGAGAGCAACTCTTTTGCAGGTTGTTATGACGCCGACAGCCCCATGTCCACCAATTGGCCGAATTCGGGAATTGTGTCGCGGATCACCGGC
The DNA here is from genome assembly GCA_016490725.1 of Amphichorda felina. NCBI lineage: Eukaryota > Fungi > Ascomycota > Sordariomycetes > Hypocreales > Bionectriaceae > Amphichorda > Amphichorda felina. The sequence goes on from JAEMHR010000150.1 coordinate 47,237, forward strand.
TGGGCGCTGGGCGGGTAGCGTCGCGACTTGGCAACCTTGCAAGTTTTATTGCCGAGATAAAAAGGATCTCCATCCCCCTTATCACCACGTGATGCGGCATCCGCCGCGCTCAGCTTGTGCGAACCCCGGTCACATCTCGTCACCCCCAGACCCAGAGCGTCAAAGAGGGAGCTGCTTCGCAACTTTGCAACAATTCATCCTCAGACCAGCGGCAACCCCAACACCCCACGTCCCGTGTTTGGACAGTCGTGTTTTTTTGGTGCATCTTATCTGCCTTCTGTTACCCATGTAGATGGTGTCTGGTTCATGTGCCTGTAAGTCTTTTTCCCTCCTGGCCTACGCTGCTGCTGTCGCTGCCACGGCACAGTCGGCCTGGTCTCCTGAGCCGAAGAGTGGCGGGACGCCAAAGGAAGACATTCTATCCCTGGGCCCACGCCCGCGCGACATTGCTATTGTGTTTCCGGAGAACCCCAACGAGCTGCCGCTTTCTCTCTCTTCCTGAACTGTTGCTGATCGCTCTGGTCCAGACTAGCATGAACAGTCAACACCCCCACGGTGGCAGCGGCCCAGCGCCCTACGATCGGGACCGCGAAATGGAAGAACGACATCGTGCCCTCCAGCAGCAGCATGAGGAGATGGCACGCCGTGACCAGGAGCGGGAGAGAGAACGAGAGCGCGATCGCGACCGCGACCGAGAGCGCGAGTCAAACGAGCGGTTCCAATCGGCCCCCCATCATAGTAGCAGTGCCGGCTCGATCCCCATCCACCAGCCCGTGGCCTCGCGAACTGCCAACGCCATTCACAGCCCTGGCGGAATACTTGGAAACTACAACGGCAACGCGCCAAACGTCCCCCTCGGTGGTGGCGGCGGCGGAGGCGGCGCTCCTCCGGGCTCTGTTGCCAGCTTCGGCGGCCCCTTGCAGCAGTCGGAGCAGCATGGCCGCCAAGGGCAGCACGGGGGGCAGGGAAATGCCGGCGCGCAGCATCAAATGTTTGCGCCCATGCCGCACTCCCAGGGTCCCGCCGCCGGCTCGCAGAGCGCCACCGGCCCCAGCGCTGCTGCCGCGGCTGTGTTTGGCGGGGCGCTGCAGCAACAGCAGCAACAATCACAACAGCAGCAGGATGGGCGTGGTGGCCAACAGGGCGGTCCTCCATTCCGCGGCGTGACCCCTGGGGGCCATCAGATTCCTGGCGGCATCACCCAGGGCCAGCAGCCCATTCTCAATGTGAGTGGACTCTCTCTATATGACTTTCTTCCATCCGATGATCGCTTCCGCCTTCCCAGCGAGTGGTTTGTCCTCTATCCCCACATGTTTATGAGGTCGCTCTGAATCACTGTTCACTTTCACCTGCATCTCACGAGCCCAATCTACCCCTTCCACTCTGCATCTAGCTCCTGTTATCTTGTTTTGTTTTCCTGGCTGGTAGGAGAAACACCGTTTGCCTCCACCGTCACGATCAGCTATCTATCGACGGGAGTGCTGTTCAGTCCGTCCATTTTGGTGCTGTTGCAAAGGCCTGGGCATGAGCTCTCTCCCCACTGGGGCTATGGCAGCTACCGTGCCTGGGGAGCAACCATCGCTCGGTGCTACGCAGAGCGCGTGTGCGCACGCAAGCGAGCCTTTGGTCCCCCAGCCTGGCGGCGATGTCGACCTTTGGCTTCTTTATGACAGCTACCTCGTACATGCCATCTTCTCCTCCTTTGGGATATCACGCGCATGTTTCAGAACAATGCTAACGTTTAATGCGCTTCAGGACGCCCTCACCTACTTGGATCAGGTTAAGGTCCAATTCCACGACCAGCCCGACGTGTACAATAGGTTCTTGGACATTATGAAAGATTTCAAGAGCCAATCGTGAGTGATGTCGGACGCCCGGCGTCGAATTCGACTGACAGCCTGCACTAGGATCGACACTCCTGGCGTTATCAACAGAGTCTCCGAGTTGTTTGCGGGACATCCAAATCTAATCCAGGGATTTAACACTTTCCTACCACCGGGCTATAGAATAGAGTGTGGCGCTGGCAACGACCCGAATACCATCAGGGTGACCACTCCCATGGGGACCACTATGCAGCAGATTGCGGGTCGCGGAAGTCAGACCGAAGTACATGGGTCTTCGACTGGCGGGCAGCCTCCCTTCCAGGATCGTGGTGCTCAGTGGCAGCGACCTCAGCGTAGCATTGAGAGCCCCGAGGCGACATTCAGCACTCCCGCGCAGAATGGCTCCAACCTCTTGGCTGTTGCTCAAGGCGCCCCTTACGAGGGCTCAGCTGTGGGTCCGCAACGGAATACATCGCAGGCGCCAGTGGGTGGCGGTGCTGGCAACCAGGCCAACGCTCGCAACGCTCATACACCAACTCCTTCTGGACCGGCCCCCGTTAATGGCAACTCTGGTCAGGGTCCACTGAGTGCCAAGGGACCGGTGGAGTTTAACCATGCCATTTCATATGTCAACAAGATCAAGGTGAGTTCCATTGAGTTTGGTGGGGCGCCGGCGTATAATCTGCAGAGGCTAATCATCTTCCAAGAACCGCTTTCAGGACAAACCGGAGATCTACAAACAATTTCTGGAGATTCTCCAGACGTACCAGAGGGAACAGAAGCCTATTCAGGATGTCTATGCACAGGTTACGGCCCTCTTTCATGAGGCACCTGATCTGTTAGAGTCGTTCAAGCAGTTCCTCCCGGAGTCTGCTGGCCAAGCAAACAAGGCCACTCCCGGGCGTGGCGAAGAGGGGATGGGTGGCGCAAGAACCCCTCAGCCCAGGGATGGCCAGAAGATGCCGCCTCTAGGAAGCTTTGCACCTCCGGCGAGCGCGAGCAAAGACAACAAGAAGCGACCGCGAGCCGCGGATAAGCAGGCTGCCAATGCGGGTGCTCTGTTGACAGATGCTGCTGCTGCTAGCCGACTAGCTCAACCGAGCACCGTCAATGGTGCCAAGCGTCCTAAGTTGAGCCATGCACGCGCCACAGCCGATGGTGCCGCTGTGGAACCCACACTCACTCCGATGATGCCTGAACCGTACCCGCCCCGGGCTGCCACGACTTCGACCCAGGACGAGATCGCCTTCTTCGAACGTGTCAAGAAGTTCCTTGGCAACCGATCCTCTATGAATGAGTTCCTCAAGCTCTGCAATCTTTTCAGCCAAAATATTATTGACAAGAATACCCTGTTCCACAAGGGTGTTCAGTTTATTGGTGCGAATCCTGATCTGCTGAGCTTCTGGAAGGCGTTCGTGGGATATGATACTCAGGACGTGGTTATTGACAATCGCCCTGAGCCACCAATCGAGAAGGTTTCCCTCAGCAATTGCCGAGGATACGGACCTAGCTACAGACTTCTTCCAAAGAGGGTAGGTTGTCTTGATTTCTCATGTATACTGCTGTTGGGTGACACTTTCCATCTAGGAACGATTGAAGCGTTGTAGCGGGCGAGACGAGCTTTGCCAGTCTGTGCTCAATGATGAGTGGGCCTCCCACCCTACCTGGGCTTCCGAGGACTCTGGTTTCGTAGCCCACCGCAAGAACCAGTTTGAAGAAGGGCTGCACCGCATTGAAGAGGAGCGTCACGACTATGATTTTTACATTGAGGCGAATCTGAAATGCATCCAGCTGCTCGAACCCATCGCCCAGTCGATGCTCGCCATGTCGCCAGAAGAACGCGAGGGATTTTACATGCACCAGGCCCTTGCTGGCCAGAGCACCTCCATTTTCAAGCGGATATGCAAGAAAATTTACGGGGACCGTGGAATCGACGTTGTTAACGACATGTACAGCCATCCCTTTGACGTGGTCCCAGTTCTTCTTGCTCGCATGAAGCAGAAGGACGAGGATTGGCGCTTCTCTCAGCGCGAATGGGAGAAGGTATGGCATGCTCAGACCGAGAACATGCACTTGAAGAGTCTCGACCACATGGGCATTCTTGTCAAGTCTAGCGACAAGAAGAATCTCACGGCGAAGCATTTAGTTGATGTCATCAAGACCAAGCATGAAGAGCAGCGCCGTGAGCGCGCGCTCAAGGGCAAGGCTTCCCATTACCAGTTCGTCTGGGATTTCAGTGACAAGGAGGTAGTGGTTGAGCTGCTCCGTTTAGCGATGCTCTATAGTTTGAACGCTGGCCAGCATAGCAACCAAGAGAAGGAACGCATTCTTGAGTTCCTCGAGATGTTTATTCCCGTCTTTTTCGACATTCCCGAGGAGCAGTTCCAGGATAGGCTCCCCAAGGTTCCGCTTGATTCAGGAGAAGAGGATGTTGATGACCATACGCCAGCCGAGCTCACAAATGGTCGGAGCCGTCGCAATGGGAAGAAGGGAGATCTCCTCCGAGGCGTTCTCGACCCTGGACGGAATGCGAGCAGGCCTAGGAATCAGAAGGAGGGCAGTGCCGCCTCGGGGAGCAAGGAGACAACACCCGACGTCGGCTCAAACGAAGAAGACATGCCTGATGCGGCCGATGATGGTGCTGTCCCGGAAGTTTCGAACGAGCGGTGGATGCCGAGCATCCCGAAGCCGGTTGTCGTAGGTGAGAGCAACGGACTCTTGGATTCGGATGGCGAGCTCAAGGCGGATGGACTCTTCGCGCGCAAGTGGTATCACTTCTTCTGCAACCAGACCATCTTCGTCTTCCTCAATATTTTCCGGACGCTGTACACCCGCTTGGAAGACATCAAGAACAGCAAAGAGAATGTCGCATTCGAAGTCAAGCGGCTGAGCAAAGAGAAGCCTGCCCGAGACATTGGTTATTCGGACAACCACATGGCCTTCTTCTCGCCCAATGATGACCCTAAGACCTACTGGCCCAAGACTGTGGAGCTAATTGAGGACTATATCACCGGCGAGGCGGATGAGAACCGTTATCAAGATGTCATGCGTCACTACTACCTGCGCAACGGCTGGAAGCTCTACACCATCCAGGACTTGCTCAAGACCCTATGCCGTCTTGCTCTCACCTGCAGCAGCACCGATGCCAAGGAGAAGTCTCCGGATCTGATCCAACAGTACATCAATAGCCGCGAGAAGCAGGAGACCAGCTACCAGACTGAGATCAGCGCCCGGAAATTTGCTGAGAAGTGTGTCAAGGATGGAGAACTGTTTGCAATTCGCTGGGTGAGTACCAAAATTCCCCCCATCTTCGTATCATCATCAGCCACTGACGTGACCCAGTACCCCGAGGAGTCGACAGCAACTGTCCGTTGGCTGCAACGTGACGAGACCACATTCCATACGGATGATATGCAGCTTCGTGAGCGCTGGCAGTACTACATCTCGTCCTTTATTCGTGTGGAACCCACAGAGGGCATCCCGAGGTCGAGGCTGCAAAAAGTGGTTCTGACGCGCAACCTCCCTTCAGGTGACGCCGACTCTGATGGGGGCTCTATTCCCAAGCCGGTGTCGTACGAGGAAAACCTTGTCGTCAGTATCTGTCTTAGATCCTCCAAGATGATTTGGGAACCTGGCACCTCCGAGTATTTTGTTTACGACCAGGCGCCCAAGACAAACGAGCAGCGGGAGCGCCGAGAGAAGTTCACCAAAGCTCTCAGCAACCATCGCGAGGTGGAGCTCACCAAGAAGTTTGTCCACAACCCTGCCTGGGCTAAGGACATGGGCCCCGAAGAGGTGCAAGAGCAGAACAGCAACTTCCGCAAGTGGATGGACGAGGGTGTTGTGCCCCCCAATGCCAATGCCGATGTGGATATGGACTAGATTTGACAAAGGGAGTCTGGTCGGAGAATCATACTTTGATGACTTCTTGGGGGGTTTGTTTTTATCGCGAATGGAGGAACTTCCTGGGCAATGAAACCTATACGCAAGAAAGATGGTATACATGGTTGATTTTCTGTTTCTGTGTTTCCCTGTTTCTGATTTTTATGTGTTTTATTCTTTACTCTAAGCGCTAGTCTTCGTTTTGCTGCTGTTTTTTTCTGGCTGCCAATTGGAGAGATCAAAACGGGGGTATTGATTGTATGAGGCAAGGGGATGGCGGATTTCTCTGCTGAGCGGTCGGGCAGAGAGTGATGGCATGGGGACGTATTATACCTTCCTAGTCATTAAATAGGGAGAACAGAGACGTTGCTCGTTTTCTGCTCTTCATGTATTTTTATCCCGATCGATTTTCAAACCAACTGTTTGTTCTGGCATTTTCAAGTGATTTGTGATGAGTAACCCACCAACGCCGCAAAATAGTCACGATAGGTATACGAGGTCGTTCAACTGTCCAGGTGACATTTTGTATTTCCAATTAATGTAAGCTCATCATCTCATCTAAAATCCATGAACGCTTATTGCAAGTTCTCAATGACGATGGCAGAGGCACCACCACCACCGTTGCAAATACCAGCGCAGCCAATCTTGGCACCCTTCTCCTTGAGGACGGTGGTCAGAGTGCTGACAATGCGGGCGCCGGAGCAGCCCAGAGGGTGGCCAATGGCGACGGAACCACCAAAGACGTTGACCTGCTCAGGGTCGAGGCCGAGGAGCTTGATGTTGGCGAGGGCAACAACGGAGAAGGCCTCGTTGATCTCGTAAAAGTCGACGTCGGACTCGGACAGACCAGCGTGCTTGATGGCCTTGGGGATGGCGAGAGCGGGGGCGACAGTGAAGCGCTCGGGCTCGCGCTCGGCGTCGCCCCAGCCGAGGATCTTGGCGATGGGCTTAACTCCGAGCTCCTTGACCTTAGCCTCGGACATGAGGACGACGGCGGCGGCACCATCGTTGATGGGGGCGGCGTTGGGAGCGGTGACGGTGCCGTCCGACTTGAAAGCCGGGCGCATGGCACGCAGCTTGGCCTCGTTGAGGTTCTTCACCTCATCGTCACGGTCAATGACGACGGGGGGCTTGCCGCGGCCGCCGGGGACCTCGACGGGAACAATCTCCTTGAAGAGGCCAGCCTCAGTGGCGGCCTGGGCACGCTTGTAGGTGTTGACGGCGTAGTTGTCCTGGTCCTCGCGGGAGAAGGTGTTGTCGGTGGCACAGAGCTCGGCCTGGAGACCCATGTGCTCCTTCTTGTAGGCGTCGGTGAGACCGTCCTTGAGAATACCTTCGACAAGGGTCTGGTCGCCATACTTGGCACCGCTGCGGAGGTTGGGCAGGTAGTGGGGGGTGTTCGACATGGACTCGGTGCCACCAGCGACGACGACGGAAGAGGTGCCGAGCATGATGTTCTGGGCACCGAGGATGATGGCCTTGAGGGACGAGGCGCACACCTTGTTCACAGTGGTGGCGATGGTGGTCTGGGGGAGGCCAGCGCCGATGGCGCACTGGCGGGCAGGGCCCTGGCCGAGTCTGAATGGCGGACATTATCAGCAATGCCTTCGAGAGGAGAAGATTATGGCGTCCGCATGAGGGGTTTCAGAGCATACCCAGCAGAGAGGACATTGCCAAAAAAGACCTCCTCGACATCCTCGTTCTTGATTCCAGCTCGCTGGACCGCTCCTATGAGACGTTGGAAGATTAGCCAACGTTTTCGTTACAGATGACCATAATCTCCAACATACCCTTGATAGCCTCAGCACCCAGCTGCGTCGCAGTCAGAGAGGAGAGGGAGCTGCATGTGAGTCAGTATCGCGGTTCCTGTTGGAGGGCTGGCGCGGGGCAACTGTTTCCGCCGAACTGACCCAAGAAAAGACCCAACAGGGGTTCTGGCGGCTGAGACGATGTAGACGGGAGGAAGGTTCGACATTGTGAAGACGCTTGCGAAAAGGAAGGATAGATTAGAACAGGAAAGAGATGATGAAGGAACGGGAATGGGAAACTGCGCAAGAAAAGGTTCACCGTCTAATATCTCTCTCTCCGATGGTCGGTTGTTTCTCCCACCTTTTCTCGATTTGTTGGTGACGCCCAGGCCAACAACGCAGAGGGGCACAGAGGGTGTAAAAAAGGGCCGAACTACGCTCACACAAAATCATCCTATCACTGCTCGGCGTATTTCTTTACTCCACCAATCCAGGGCATCACGCAGTGACACGCACTAGCGCTGATGGCTCCACCGTTGATACGCCCCTGCAGGCGGCTCCTTCTTAAGCGGGGCATCTGGCGCCACACCAATCAGCGTGCTCAACATGATCTGATTTCGCACAGCCTTGCAGTACCACACGTGATCTTTGTCAGCCTTGTCGCGTTCAACCGTCAAAAATGTTCAAGGTTGGCGTCACCAACTGGGGCGCAGACAGCTAGCACCCGCAGCCCGTGCCGTCAACCCGCAATTTCGATCGCTGTTGGTGCCATTTCCATCTCGGGAAAAGCGGGAAGATTGTTATTGGCAAGATGGATGATCTTTACGATGAGTATGGGCCCCTTGCGCAGCTTTATTTCGCTGTCAGAACCAGCTCCAGCGCGCTGACCGTACACCAGGTTTGGCAACTTCATTGGTGAGGAGGCCGAGTCTGAGGAGGCTTCCGATGCGGGTGTCGATGCCGGCGACTACGTCTACGATGACGATGTCTCCGAGGCGGCAGACCGCGCGGCGGGACAAGAGCTCATGGAGATAGATGGTTTGTTCTCCCCACGAGGCTATGTCAAAGGGAGTGTCGCGAAGCTGACTATATGCGCCGCTTGAGCGCAAGTAGAGGGCCCATCGAACGCCATCATTTTACACGAGGATAAGCAGTATTACCCGACCGCAGAGCAAGTGTATGGTGCCGACGTCGAGACACGTGTAGAGGAGGAAGATGCGCAGCCTCTCACCCAGCCCATTATCGCCCCTGTCGAGCAGAAGAAGTTCAACATTGAGGAGGCAGACCTTCCCCCGGTGTTCTTCGACCGAGCGTTCATGACAGATCTTATGAACTTCCCCGAACAGATCCGAAACGTTGCCTTTGCTGGCCACCTTCACCATGGGAAGACGGCGTTTGCAGACATGCTGGTCCTTGAAACCCACAACATCACCGACAGGCTAGAGCGGAGAGTTGGCAAGAAGAGGGACGAGCAGCTGAGGTACACCGATATTCACATTACGGAGAGGGAACGTGGAGTGTCTGTCAAGGCTGCGCCCATGAGCCTCGTACTCCAAAGCTCCAAGGGAAAATCCCATCTCGTCAACTTCATCGACACTCCCGGCCATGTAAACTTTGTGGACGAAGTCGCAGCATCGTTTCGGCTGGTGGATGGCGTGTGTTTGGTTGTGGATGTGGTGGAAGGCGTTCAGATCAACACGGAACAGATCATCAAGCATGCTGTGCTGGAAGACATTCCTCTGACGCTCATCATCAACAAGATGGACCGCCTGATCCTGGAGCTAAAGCTACCACCCAAGGATGCCTACTTCAAGCTTAAGCACGTTGTTGAGGAGGTGAACAGCGTTATTGCAGACACAGTCCCTTTGACTGCGGCATCAAAGCGCATCAGCCCTGAAAAGGGGAATGTTCTCTTTGCCTGCACGAATATGGGTTGGTGCTTCACGCTGCCCTCATTTGCTAAGATGTACACCGACGTATTTGGTGATATCGACACTGAGGAGTTTGCTCGGAGGTTATGGGGCGACGTCTACTTTAACCCCAAAAAGCGGAACTTTACCAGGAAACCCGTGGAGGACCGCTCAGCAAGGTCGTTCGTCCACTTCGTCCTGGAGCCGATATACAAGATCTTCACACATTCCATCAGCGATAGTCCTGAGCAGCTGAAACCAGTACTGGCATCTTTGGGTATAGAGCTCAAGCCCTCACAGTACAAGGCAGATGCGAAGGACATCCTGAAGGCAGTATGTGAGCAGTTCTTCGGCCCGTCGACAGGATTCGTCGACATGATTGTACGGCACATTCCTTCCCCGATTGCACGAGCTGAGAGAATGCTCGACCGCTACTACACTGGTCCCACAGACACGAAGGTGGCTTCATCGATGAAGACTTGTGACCAGGATGGGCCCTTGATTGTCCACGTCACTAAGCTGTTCAACACCACTGATGCTAAGAGCTTCTACTCCTTTGGGCGTGTGCTTAGCGGTACTGCTCGGCCAGGCATGCAAGTTCGCGTGCTTGGAGAGGGTTACTCTCTGGATGATGAAGAAGATATGGCAATGGCTTCCATTGCGGAGGTGTTTATTGCAGAGACGAGATACAATATTCCCACAGACGGCGTTCCCGCTGGAAATCTGGTGCTTCTGAGCGGCGTCGACAACTCGATTGTCAAGTCCGCCACGATCGTACCGCCAAAGCTGGAGGACGATGAAGACGCCTATATCTTCCGGCCGGTGACGCATTTCACTGAGTCTGTTCTCAAGATCGCTGTCGAGCCGATCAACCCGTCCGAGCTCCCCAAGATGTTGGACGGTTTGCGCAAGATCAACAAGTCATACCCCCTCATCAAGACCAAGGTGGAGGAGTCGGGTGAGCACATCATTTTGGGGACGGGAGAGCTGTACATGGACTGCGTGCTACATGATCTACGGCGTTTGTACGCCGACATGGATATTAAGGTCTCAGATCCTGTCACGCGCTTCTGCGAGACAGTAGTCGAGACATCAGCAACCAAGTGCTATGCCATTACTCCCAACAAGAAGAACAAGATTACCATGGTTGCGGAGCAGTTAGAAAAGGGAATCTCGAACGATATTGAGACGGGCGCCGTCAAGATCCGAGACCCAATTCGCACGACGGCCAAGTTCTTTGAGGTGCATCACGGGTGGGATAAGCTGGCGGCCAGGAGTATCTGGGCCTTTGGACCAGAAGATATGAGCCCCAATATCCTTCAGGACGATACCCTTCCCACAGAGGTGAGTGAGAGTGCAATCATGCGCAAGGGGCTCTATACCGTCTCCAAGCGGAGAGCCCCATACCTATTGAAAACTGTTTGACTGACGGGGATCGTTTGGCAGGTCGACAAGAAGCTCCTTGGTACAATTAAAGAATCGATTCGGCAGGGATTCAGCTGGGCAACTCGTGAGGGCCCGCTATGTGAAGAACGTAAGTTTTACTCTATTCTGTCCTTTGCCCATGCTGCATTTGGGATCGGGGCCAAGCAAAGTCTGGATTCGCCTGGCGGATTCTCGAACTCCACACTCCCACATACGCATCTCGAACCATCCATATCTACATCCAACACTCCTATCTTGGTACCCTACTCAATGGGCGTCAGGTCTACGATGTGTTCTTAGCAGTTGGTGATGGGATCACCTATGCTCCGTTGATCACATGCCTCCACAACTGACTGCCAAGACACACTGTCTTGCTACACAGTAATCAATAATGTCACATCCCCGGCTAACATATTTGGGCCACAGCGATCCGCAACACCAAGTTCCGGTTGACCGATGTTGTGCTAGCCAGCGAGGCTATCGCCCGTGGGGGTGGCCAAATTATCCCCACGTCTCGTCGTGCCTGCTACTCCTCCTTCCTCATGGCGTCCCCGCGCCTCATGGAGCCTGTCTACTCCGTCTCCGTCACCGGACCCGAAGATTCATACATGGAAGTGTACAACGTTCTCGCTCGCCGCAGAGGTCACGTCCTGTCTGATGGCCCTGTCGCTGGAACGCCCCTGTACCGTGTCAATGGCTTGCTCCCCGTTATCGACTCTTTCGGCTTCGAGACAGATCTGCGCATCAAGACTCAGGGAAGCAGTATGGTCAGCCTTGTCTTTGACAGCTGGAACATCGTTCCCGGCGACCCGCTCGACCGCGAGCAAATCATTCGGCCATTGCAGCCCGCCTCAGCGCAGGCTACGGCCCGTGACTTTGTGCTAAAGACAAGGAGGCGGAAGGGTTTGAGCGAGGATGTCAGCGTGCGGACATTCCTGGAGCCTGAATTCTACCAGAGTCTCATGGAGAGCGGGCTGCTGGGCGAGATGTAAAGGAGTAGGCCACAGGAATAAAACAGAGGTGGTAGATGATATGAAGATTTGGGATTAAAGGCAATCTGGCTGCCATGTTTAATCATTCTGGCGTATTAGATGTATATACAGTCTGGGATACCAAAATCGAAGACCTCCTTACGAATGGGAGGCATCTGAGCTCATTTTTTGAACTTTGACTCGTACCCATCTAATCACGTAGCATTTCCAACATGTGTCTTCTGTTTCCTCCTTTGAAAACATTGTTGGGGTCTCCTTGACCCTGAATGCATTTACTGATCCAAGACTTGCTTGCCAAGCAAAAGGGCAAGAATTAGCGTTTTCTTTTGCAGCTTGAATAGTCTTCGACTGTGTTGGTCATTCGCCCTCTTGGCTTATTTGCCTTTGAGGTGGTTTCTCGAACTTCAAGCGGTTGTATACACCCAATGGTGATGTTCTTTACCTGGCCATGCTAACTGTTCTGCCACATGTCCTGGGGGCGGCTTAGGAAGTGATGACTTTTTGCTTTCATCAGGAACCGGCCATTATCTAGGGTCATCAGACCTTCTAGGGAGAGTCGCTCAAGCGCAAGTTTCGAGCATCTTGTCCAGAACCCCCTTCAGGGTATCGTTCTCCAGGGCCGCCGCCACGCGCTCCTTGTCTCCGAGCTGCTTGTTGACCTGGTCGTCCTGGCTGTGGCTATTCTCCTTGCAGCGCACGACGACGCGGTAGTTGGGCGGTAGGGCCTGCTCGAGGCGTACGCGGACGCCGAGTCCGATGACGGTGGCCAGGGAGCAGTGGGTGATGGTCGGGGTGATCTCGATGAGGACGGTGACGATGGTGTTGGGGGAGGGGACGACGCCAGGGACCGGGGCGGGGGTGATGTGGATGTCTGGGAGGTTGATGACGGAGAGCTGGCCGAGGGAGACGGGGTGCTCGGGGTCGGAGATGGTTGAGATGAGATCTGAAGGCCGAATTATATTAGACTAGGGCTGTTACTATTGCACCCGCGTCAGAAAAACGTACCATATATCTCCTGCTCGTCTATTGGGTCGGAGGCGAACTGCTCATCTTGACCACCGAAACTCGGCCAGGAGGTCTCGTCGAGGCAGAACGGCTTGGATAGGTATGAGGGCCGCTCAAAAATGATATCGCTGTACTTGGAGTCGGGTCCTTGGCGCGCGACCACCCTCTTCTGGCGTGTGGGCAGCTGGGAGGCGCTGAGGATGGTTGGGTTGGCGTTGTCGAGGGCGGCAGCCATGATGTCAGGTTCTGAGGCCCGGAGGTCTCCGAGATGTCGGGTTCCGAGACCGAATGTTTCGGTTAGCTTCTACAAATGAAGAGGCAGGAATGAAGCGATGAATTTCGGCTTTTGGCGATTCGTTGTGGCACACGAGGATGGAATGAGGTTGGGTCTGGAGGTGGCGTGCATGGAGGGGGAGGGGAAAGATTTCCAAGCACCCTGACGCCACCAGGTACGTAATTCTGTTAGCGCCCCCGTTATCGCAGGGTCCCTTCTTCCTGGTAGACCACCACCTCTCACGCTATCTGTCCATAACTGCCATCACATTGAGGGTTCCAGATGGAGCTTCATCCCCTCTCAGCTGCGCAACTTTGTCTCCGTGTTGAATATATGTGTTACTATCCGTAACGGCGGATTTTCTACCATACCCACAATATAATACTCTACAACTCAATCACTCGCATGGTGAAAGTAGGTGATGTGCTTCTTGGCGCATAGGGCTGGCAAATGACCACACCTCTCCGCTGGAGCCTAGAGGCAGGCGGCGGAATTCTGGTGCGGAGGAGAAGAAGCTCTGGAATGCTTCTCGAATCATGGAATTTCGGGGGGTTCTCTGGGGAATCGGGGCTTACTCTCACAGCGTCGGCCGGCCGGACGGGGTTGCTAGAAATGGACAATGAAGCGGGACTGGCTTGTCAATCTGGCATACGTCCATCGAGCCGTGCACCGGCCGGCATTGGAAACGAACTACCGTTAGTACATATATACTATATATGTAGGTGGGCTTGGTCACCCAGTCAATTGGTGACACTTTGCTGATTGCTCTGCCAGAGCAGAAAAAGGGAGACCGCCACCAGGGCACGAAGAGTCACACATTGTGTGTTGATGAGCGTTGCAGATTGTCAGAAGAGGCTCCCCGCATTTCCAGGGGAGACGCACTGTCAACTTGCGCCAACAAGTACCTAATCAGGTACATCCGGTGGGGACGCATAAGGTAGCTCGAGTCAGGAGTCGAGGACAGTTGTTGGTTCCAATATCCGCTCGAATCACCCCTACGAATACCGATAGGGGGAGATAATGTCGCGCCGTAGAGCCGCCGAGGCCATGTGGATGGGTTGCATCGCGAGCTGGCAACATGGTTGATATTATTGCCTGCATGGTTGCAAGTCATGGCAGCGTACCTTATTAACCTGGTCAACAGCGCGGTGGCAGCACGCATAGTTACGACGGGTGCGGGGGAGGCTGGGACGGTGGAAGGTTAGTGCTGCTCCCCGGTGGCACAGCGGGAGCCACAGGCTGCCCAGCACAGGCCCTGGGGCTGGATCCAGGATGTTACCTCAGAACCTCGGCTTCTTACAGGCCTGACCGCCCACTTACCCCCTGGCAAGTGACTTCTCGCATCAAATGCAGGGAGCATGTGAGAAGCGGCGTTTCCACCGGCCATTGTCATTTCGGGCGAATGGGCAATAATAATACCTACTCGTACTACGGAGTAGTACTTACGTACTTGCTGACCAAGATATGCTTCACCGAGGCACAATCCGTATGATAGGGGGACGAACCAGATTGCTCCGACAAAATCGCCTATATATCCGTGTTATAGGCCTCATCTCCGGCCAGGTGATGCGACGGGCAGGACCTTGCTAGCTGGTCGACAGCCATGGCTCTCTTCGTGGTGATTTGTTGGCCTCCAAGGCTGGACCTGTGCAGCAGTCGGCACAGCGTACCATCATGCCTTCAGACCAAACTGGAGCGCAGAGATGGTGCACACAGCCAGCCAACCAAAGTACCTGCAGGATGCGTATTACTCGGTGCTAACCTACCCAGGCCGTGTCGTGTCAGAAAGAGTCCGAAACTGTTGCAACTGGTATCAAGGGGCTTTCAGTCCCAGAGTTTGCTTACCTGCATGAGGTATGTATGGAGGGGAGGTGATGCCGCTTCTGGACTCATTGGGCCCGTCTACGATGTACAGCCATCTACCTACCTACATGTAAGTATTATCCGAGATCGACTTGCCGCATGCAAGTCTTGCACTGGTCACGTCTATATGCTCTTGACTACGGATATCTGTTTAATATTCATCTTGGCCGGATCAATTGATCTACCTCGAGGGTGTCGCATGCATAACCCTAGTAGATCTCGGCTGGATACGGTGTTCGGAATAAACGGGAGTGCACTCCAGTCTGCACAATCACCACAATGCCCTGTGCTGCTGGAGGCCCCCCCGCAGGCTCGGACTCGTACCTGAAGGTCTGGTGGACTCGGTCCCGCGTACTACAGTACATTAGTAGTATGATGGTCGCCGACCACTACCAGCCCTAAGGGAAGCCAGGATCTGCACAGAAAAAGAGCTTCTACCTAATATACTACTATACAGTATCCGGATATTATATCTGCGCTGATGGGCAGCCATGGTCAGCAGCCGAACAGAGCTCTGGCATGCTTGGTTGATTGCGAATCGGTCTGGCTGTGATGGGAGCTGGAATGTACACTTACCGTACGTATGAAGTATTGAGTACTAGGTACTACTAGTAGGTGGAAGTGGAAACTGGGGTTTCCAAAGGCGGAGCGCGGCGACTGTGCAAAAATCGGGTCTTTTTTTAAGGTAACATCTGCCGAGACACACCACGTTCGAAGATATCCTCCCGACGCCAACCAACAGCAAAATAGGATAGTATTATATGTCAAGGCCTGAGCATTTCTTCAAGGGCCAGTTGTAAGTTCTCTTTAAAATATTCCCAGCAGTAATGCCTACAACTCTAATACGTCTACTAAGCACTAACGCACTACTAGTAATTGGTGGGACTGGTTGGCACCCTTGGCGCTTCAAATTGAGGTAGGCACGATCGCGCGGGCCATCGATGATGGGAGTTCCTCCTGTCTGAACTGCTTCTCCCAGTGATGCCCTCTCCAGACAAGACATCGGCCACTCCTAATCCCAACGTCCAACACTTCTACCTTCCCTCAACTCGCGTTGTCCACACTTAAACTTAGCTTCTAGTGGATGGTGGGACATACCACATCATCACGTTTCGTCCATGGTTTTGATACCGGTTCCACCGACTCCAGGTGGTAATGGCGCCGCACCAACCGTCTCGAACGATGCAAGAGCAAAGATGACACCCTTCTGTGCCTAATGGACCGGTCTGGTCGACCTTGTGTCGCCATTCATCGCACATTGAACCCCGAGGGCGTTTCAGCCTATAATACGGAGTACATATCCGTAGCACCCTCAATATTGCTTCTCCCCTGCGGCTCCACCTCGACTGCCCAACTGTGTGTTGTCGTCCAGCCACCCTACATAGTAGACATACAGTGCGTTCGATCCATGGATCATTCACCCTGTCTTCCCTACAAACCTCGATTGACGTCTAGTATCAGCCTTTCAAGAAGTTCTTTTTGATAGTAGAGAGAGACGATAAGAGAACCAGCAGGAGAGAAGGGCAGATATAGGCTGCGGAGTTACTCCCGCCATTTCCACTTCGGACATAAGAACCCCGTCGGTGTGGACCGACCAAACAGTTCCAACCCACGATTCTCACAAGCTTTTGGCGGAGGCAGAAGCGCCAACACAGGCTTGGGTCCTCAACTTGCAACGGCGCCAAGGGGCAAAGCGTTATACTAGTAATCACGCATGGGCGGTGAACTGACGGTGATTCTGCTACATACTAGTAGCATTACTCCAGGTCGCCGTTTTGCGGCGTCCTCCGAGCCTCCGTAATATAATATTATCGTCAAGGTCAATTGCCTTGATCATATGGGTACGGGGGCGGTACAAGGCTACAGGGTTCCGACGGTGATCTCGAATCATCCCTCGCCCTCTGAACTTGGGATCCTCCACCACCCGCAGGACTGCCTCACTAGCTTGCTGCGACCCATGGGCCATTAGGACCGTCAATTGTCCAAGTCCCATAATAAGCCCGGGCCACCGCCAATCCAGTGCGCTCCCGTGGTCCTCAGCGTCCTGGACTCCTGTTGGTTTGCCTCGCTGGTGCGCTTGTTGCCCCCCCTCCCCTCCCTAGCCATCCCGCCCACCCCCCAAATCCGTCATCGCTCTGTCCTTAGCCTGCC
>JAEMHR010000151.1:0-63806 GCA_016490725.1 Amphichorda felina
AACCCCCCCCCCCCCCCAAACATCCACCAAGCACTGGTAGGCTTTTTGATCAGCTTTGATCAAACTCTGGTGGTGATTTGATGGTCTATACCCCCATTACCAAGCCATTGCCTCTAGCTAGCTCTTGTAGATGCGACATGGCACATACTATGATCGTCAATGATTCGTTAGTAGTTGTAGCATCAATCAATGTAACATGTCCCCAACAAGTCTCCCATGCCAGCTTAAACTGTGTCAAAGCCAAAACAAAACAAAACAAAAAAACTATAAGAATCATCACCGAAGGCTAAAAGAACTCCCGTCGGGATTAAAAAAAAACATTTATGAAGAAATGCTACTGCATGGTCCACCTAGCCGGCTGGTTATATCGCCATCGGCAGCCGCCTGGGGGCGTCCGATTACAAACGCATTGCCTGCCTCTCCAGGCCGCTGGCTCGGTGCAATTATCTCTATTATGCACATATGTAAGTACATGTGCATAGGGCCCCCCAAATGGCCCACTTCTGCCATGTGCTCTTCTCGGGGACCACGGAAGTGATTGCCATCTTGACGAGAATGGGCTCGAGTCTGATAGAGAAAGAGTTCGAGTTGAGAGACACCCATCCATCCTCCAGGATATCACCACCACCCGATACGACGAGCACAGCCATGTCACCGCCTAGGCCCTGATGAATGCCAACCCGAAGCTTGACAAGCCCGTTCGCAGCCACGGCCTTCTCCATGACACCATCATATGACCATATCACCTCGAGTACCATCCTCTCACGAGACGACGCCCGCATTCCATGCACCACATGAATGTGCATTTCACCATGGGTATCGACGCCTTAGCTATTATTACCATTACCCGCACGAGCCATCACACCAGCTCATACGAACCGCACCTCGTTGAATAGCCCGGCCCGAACCTGCACCAGACTAGCCAGCTCAAATACAAACGACTGGAAAATCAACACATTCGTAATGACGTGTGACACCGACACCGTATCCGAATCCCCGCCGCCCGCTGCCCGCTGCCGCTCCTCCTCCTCCTCCTCCTCCTGGCCCCTGCCATCTCCCTCTGCAGGGTCCCCGTCCCTTGCATCGTCGTCGTCCATCTCGTCTGCATCCGGGCCGATCACGGCCTTGCCCATCTGGTCATCATCGTCGTAGTCCTCGTCCTCGCCTCCATCCCTGACCGTCTCCATGGGCTCCCCCCGCATGAGCGCCTTGTCAAACGTCAGAGGAATGGGGCTGACCTTGCCGTCCGGGAGCCCGACGCGCCGAGCCAATATCGTCTGGTCCACGGCCGCAAAGTCGGCCATGCGATGCGCAAGCATATCCTCCCGGCTGTCCAGGTCCACGCCGATGTCGTTGCCGACCCGGCAGGGCGAGGTCATCCGGGGCATCATGCCGCCTCTGTTGGGGTCATGGTAGTTCAGAGAGAACTCTCTCGACGGGGGGATGGGCAGCCCCAACGCGTAGTTATCGGCCCTATGCGACGGGGTGGTGGCCCCGCTCCCTCCGCTCCGGATTTGCTCCTTGCGTCCCCGCGGACTTCCGGTCCGACTGGGAGTGCCCAGCTCCGACAGCAGGCGCTGCGCGAAGCCCTCAAACGCCGACGGGCGAGAGGGTGATCCACTGCGAGACACGACATCGCTCCTGTTGTCCGGCGTCCCCAGGCGCCCGGGCGCCTCCCTTCTGGTCGGGAGCGGATTGTGTAGGATCATGTCAGCCGTGTGGAAGGCCTCCCGACGCTGCTGCAAAAGTTCCTCAAACCGCGGTATCTTCTCTTTGTAGGTAGTGACCTGGTCGCACAATCGTCGGATTATGTCCAGGATGCGCGGGACAGACTGCTGGTTCCACTGCGGCCGGCGTCTGCAATCCCGCATCGACTTCTCCTTCTCGTCCTCCTCGTTTTCAAGTGACTCTGGATCCCTGGGTTCGGGCACGTCGTCGGAACCAGCTGCCTCAGAATCTCCTTCGCCCTCTTTCTCTTCCTCGTCCCCATCAAATGTATACGTCGCAGGGCTTCGTGCTAGCCATCCCTCGATGCTCGTATAGCCACAAACTCCGAGGTCGACCAGGCTTTCCGTCACCGAGAGATTTGTTTCGACCGGGTTGAGGAAGAATGACTCCAGCAGGTCCAGCATGGCATTGAGAAGTGGATCATCCGAGCGAAGGGTATGCTCCCGCACCTCTCTTGGTGCCCCGGGCAAGCTATCGGAGATCCCAGGCGCCTTATGATGATTGTTTCTACCCACATTAGGAGCCACCAGCTTTACTGAACACGGGTGGGTCTCTAGTCGCACCATGGTGTCCTTGAGCACACTGTCGTAGACGTCGTCAAAGTTGTCTTGGCCTCCCACCGAGCCAGCAAGGCTCATCAGATACTCGACCTCCTGCTCATGCGCCCCAATGGTGCGGTGGACAGTATGCCCGGGCAGAATTTCCGTCTTTAGCAAAGTGATCACGGCGTACCGATGGTGCCTCTTCAGGATGGCAGAGACAAGCTGCAGTGTAACGTGAATAGTCTGCTGATTGTGAGACCTCAAGCAGGCCAGTATAAGATCGACCAGGTTGAAGAGGAGCGGCGTTGCTGTCATGTCCGATTTGGAAGCCATCATCGTGGCCAGATCCACCGACTTTCGTTTCCTTGCAACGCTGATGGAGTTTTCAGGTTCAGACTCCTGTGACGAGGGCGAGTCTGGCAAGGCGAGAAGGTAGTGGAGTATGAGATTAATCATGTCGGGATGATCAAGGGATTCCAGGATGCGTCGCAGATAGGTGAGAACCGCCACCGACGATCCACCGTCGATATCGGAGGACTCGAGAAGTGATGGGTATCTGCAGTTATCTGTTAGCTGTGCATATCTATCCAACAGCACGCCCACTTACAGTAGCTGCTGCAAAAAGATGACTTGAAAGTGCTCCAGGAGGGTCGACTTAACCTCTACCGATTTGCAGTGATTCAAGACGTCTTGCCAAAACAGGAGATGTGAGAGAAAGGTTTCTAGATGTGACTGGAACTCGGTTGAGCACGAGCTGATGATTTCAAAGTTGGAGGTAGGATGCTGATAGTCGGAAAAGGCCAAGATGGGCGGGAGGTTGTGAGGGAGATGGTCGATGACAAGCTTGCGGCTCAACTGGCTGTACAGAGCCCCGAGGCCAGTTGCCATCAGCGTCGAGAGGTCGCTCTCCACAATCCACTGCTCCAGCAGAGTAGAGCTCGAGGCCGCCTCGATAATGTACAGGAGCCCTGTGCGCGCAAAGTCTCCGACCTTACCCTCGTGGTGGATGTAGTCCATCAGGATGTAGAACAGAGGAAAGTCGCCTCTCTGCGTGCGCCCCTCAAACTTGTCCCGGCTATCGCGCCTGCTCTCGTCGAGGCGAGAGCCATCCTGGGTCTTGAACCACGCGGGGAGGATGTCTGGGTCGAGGCGGATCTTGGTGGTGATGTTGAAGGCCAGCTCGACGACCCGCGATTCAGTGTCCAGTCCGAGGCGCACGCTGTTGGCGCTGGTTATTCGAACGAGTAGATTGGTTAGGCTGGCTGAAAAGGTCGTGTTCTCGACGAAGGCCTCCTCCTCGCTCTCGATGAGGGTGGCAAAGAACAGGACAGCCTCCTTGATGATCCATTCATTGTACGAGGTCGTGGCAATCTTGCCTATCGGCACATATATCTGGCGGAGCGACGCAAACTGGATGCAGGGGTGAGGTAGGGGGCGGCGGCTCTCGTCGCTGAGGATGTTGGTGAGCTCCTGGAGGCGTATCTCGAGTGTCTCGGCGGCGTCGCTATCGCGGGACAGGTTTGACGAGGTTCGCCATGTCGCCTAGGGGAGTCAGCAATTGCACAGCACGCGCTGAGGGCAAGGCAGATGTACCAGCAGGTTCCCGTACTCCTTCTCGAACCTGTGCAGGCGCTTCGCAGGGTCCTTGGCCTGGTCCTGGCGGGAGCTCCCAGAGGAGAGAGGGCTCAGGAGCCGAGACCACTGTCGCAGTTAGCGGGGACCGTAGGTGCTCATCCAGAGCCATAGGGAGCTCACAAAGTCCATGACGCCTTTGGTGTCAGGTCATCTCAAGCCCGTAGGTTTACAGGGTCCGGCCGTGCACTAGCTGGGCTGTTGGCATGGGTTCGAGGTGATAGTCGAGGTCGCGCAGGTCATGTCGCCGCCCGCCATCCCCAGTCTTGGCAGTCAATAGCTGGTGTGGCGCCCAGAGACACCAGCCACTGGGGCTTGAGCTTGACAGAATATATATTTACCATGTGTGCTCACGTACGACGAAAGAGTGACACTCGAGGGCCTTTGGCTTGTAATGGGATTAAATTTCTTGAATTTTTTTAAATTAGACATGCTGGTTTGCATTCGCAATGCGACCTTCCTCTGCAGTACCCTTGACGATCTTAGGCTGATAGCCAAGACACTTCACCTCGTCCATCCTTTTTGTCAACCGATACTACCCTATGCTAGGAATGTTGAGACCAAATATTGCGCTCATAGATGCCACTATATTACCTAGAAGGACGGTGGAGAAATCAAGAGGCTCATGGGTTTGATTTAAGGGTTATTATTAAGTTTGCTGGCTACCTGGTTCATAACACAGCTTTCAAGTTGGAAAATAGCCAATGTCAATGCCTGGCGGAGAACTAAACCAGCCTCGCTTCAGCTCTTCGTGTACACGACACATGAGTGTTATCTTGTACAACACATCAGGTCATTCATGGCTCCAAAATGCCGCTTGTTGATGGGATTTTACTTGAATTAAGAAAATACCCAATGCTCACTGGCGCAAGTGATCGGATCATACTAGTAGTATGCTGTTTGCCATCAGTAGCTCTCCTCATCATGGAAGCATGGGCTCCGACCCTCTCGCGCAGTTCGATGATAGCAGAGTGCGAATCAGACATGCTTTGTCTACATATACAAAGCCGAAAAGAAAACCATTGGTTTCACAATTGACAGCCTCCAAACAAATATACCAGGACACCAATGCGTTCCGCCTCGGATAAGCCCCCCTAGTCACGGTACCTTACCATTAGCTATCGTAATGGCGCCCAGCTAGACTAGACTAGTGCCCATGAGATACCTCTATCAGCTGTGCTCAGATGGGATGATTTGACCAGGCCCGGTCCGGCTACCATGCGATGTTCAGGCCACAGCTCTGTATACATCAACTCTACGGAGTATTATCATCAAATATATCCTTCTGAAACTATCTCTGCAGGGCCAAGTCTCAGGCTTTTGCCCATCACCGTAAGGTCAAAAGCCACTAGGTCAGACATGAATAAGATTGGTGATGCCATTTTAAGGCGACTGAGGACTAGATCTGGATGAACAAAGTAATATGAGTGTACGTTTTCTGTTCCGAACGGAGGGTTACGAGGAATGACTTAGGGGTTCCACACACATGAAGCATATTAACCAATATAGGACTCAAGGAGGGAACCCTGTATTTGAGACTGTGGTCTTCAAGAGTTTTGGCCATCGCGAACATGGGATGGGTGATTGATTGCGAGTCAGTCCGCAAGAACTACGGGTTCTGCTTGGCAACCAAAATCGGTTTCTTGCTGTTACACTTCTGGTCAGGAAAGTTGTAGGGTACGAGGCTCTTAATCCGCACATATTTCAGAATATTCATGCCATGGTACGTTTAATAGTTTAGCGTGCAGTTTGCCTGCTTTTGTCTAGTAACTATAATGGGTTGATACGGTATGGATAGCAAGCTGCGTTTCCCATTCGGTAGGAGAGCTCCATTAGACTCTTCGAGCTTCTTGTCTCCCTGCAAGTATCAACGGAGCGGGCTTCCGCCGAGCCCAGTCAACATGGTGGGTATATGAGGCTCACACATACCCGTGGAAATCTCCGATGCAGGACGGGATAGCCGGGTAAATCTGGTGCTTATTATCCATGATGTTGAGCCATGGACGGTGGCGCTGGACGAAATAGGGAAGTTATGCAGGGAGACACGAATACTAGCGCACTTCCCGCCGTGAGTACTCGTAAGTGACTGGTGTGACCGTCTCACCGTTGTGCTCTGGAGTCTTGGCACAAGCCAACTGCCGAGGGAGGGGAGCTTGGGCCGCCAATTTCGGTTGTTGTGATGGCAATGTCCAGTCTCTTGCTCCCCTAGACTGTTATTGTCCGTGGAGAGCTCTGCGTTGGTTGGGCCGGGAGGGGGGGGAGAAAAGGTCATATGAGCATCTGGTGGCCACTGATAGGAGGCAGGGAAGGAGAGTGGCCACCCATGAATCCTGACGACGACGACGGCAGGCCAGAGTCGGAGGGGCATTCACGCAGCGATGTGATCGACAGCGGGGAGGTCGCTGACTGGACAGAGCGGAACTGAGCCTGAGTGCGAGTGTCCAGGAGCATCGAGAAGGGTGACGATGGGGTCCACTGTTCTACCTGGGTATGCCGAGGGGAGGGCCATCATTTAGGCTTAGCGGCAAGTCCCTTTGCTTTGCTTCCAAAGCGCAATTGGCAATCCTTAATCTGCAATCGCTCACCCGCGGACAGCGATTATCCATTGGAGAATATGTCGGGAGCTGACGAAGCATCCGCTCGTCATATTTGTCGTACGAGATCGAATAAACCTGTGGGCACTGGGCACTGAGGAGTTTACCCGGAAATTGGTAGCAACTAGGGACCTGTTGGGGCCCATGACCGAAACCCGCGTGGTCCGTGAGACGGTTGGAATGATAACGTGAGACTCTCCCCACGCACGCTGCTGATGCAGGATCGATGCGGGCCGTGCCAACTGCCAACGTGTCAGCCTGTCATACGGGTCCCAGGAAGAACTGTGCTTCATATCCAGTGCACGGAAGAGGAAAAGGAAAGCGAGAGAAGAGCGATGAGGGCCGCGGACGACACCAGCGCTCGGTGCTCCGCACTCAGTATTCAGCGGAGGGAAAGCATCTTGCAAGACTAATAATATTACGATGATGGGGACCTTGGAAATTGACGAGGATCCATCGGGAGAGCATCGGTGGGAAAAGCTTGACCCCACCGGCACTTGCCTGATCCGTCCAATTTCACAAGGTACCTTTACGTACTCCGTACCTCCAGGCTCCATTCCGAGGTCCTGGGCGAACGCAATGCCATTGCACGCTCACGCTGTCTCGGATTTCATTGAGCCACCGCATTGCCATCGTGCTGCCATTGTTGGCATTCAGCATCCGTTGCCGTTGTTCATATGCACGCATCCCCATTGGTGGCAGACGTCTCGTGGTGCGGTTGCATTGGTCACTGGCGGAATTCGGCACTCATGCCGTTTGTCACCCATTATCACAGGAAATTCAAATCGGAGGTTCTGAAACCTCCCAAGGGCAAAAAATCACCGAGGGCATCTCCCCACATGTGAGCTGCACTGTGCACACCCTCTCGCTCCAAGTGCCGGCCTGCCAACGATAACACCAATCCAGGCGCCGTGAGAAGGAATCGCTTCTCGTACGCGCGTGCAAACCCCGCGGGCGCAGGACAAGTCGGGCAGATGCGGGGATGGAGAGCTCCAGTAATATAAAGCCGCTGCTTCCAAATGGATCAGGACATTCATGGCACTTGGCAGTCACCTCAAACATTTATGCGGAGCGGTTAGGGATAAGGCCTGGACCAGAAGTTGCAGCGGGTGGCGGGGTGCTTGCGTCCCCGCTCCACTGGCCTTCCAGGTTGGAGTGTTGTTAGTGGCAGATCACCTGTGGCCCAGCACTAGGTCAGCGCCCGTCAGCGCTGCAGCGCTGCAGCTTGCCGCTGCGACGAGCCTGCCGTTAGCGCATCGTGTGCCTGAGACCCCACTGGGCCAAGGGCCGCTCAGCCCTGGCAACTTCCAATGTCCCGCTGGCCTCAGGCCACTTGGGCAGGCCAAGCAATTGCACTGCCAAAATCAGGCCCATCCTTCTAAGCACCAAACCAATCCCAGGCCCCCCCCGCCGCGCCTTTATTCCCGTTCCGGCTGTTCCTGATACTTCTGCTGCACTCTTCCCGCTTCCAAAAATCTCACCCCTTCAACACCTCGTCGTCACCTAACTGCAACGCTGCAGTGCTCTCTCCGACCCTCATCGCAGCTGCATCCCCGAACGCCGGCAGCCTCATTCCATCCCCCGCCGGCGCCAGCACACGACCATCTCGCCAGCAGGTAGCGACCGTCGCTGCTACCTGCTCCCAAACTCTATCGAATCTGACCTGCACCCTACCTATCCAGGTTCCCACCATTCCGACGTATGACGACTCCAGCCCTGCCCCTCGCCCTCGGTCGCGCCGGCTTCCTCGACAACTCGATTTCTCAGTGCCTTCTCGCCCGCCTGTAATCCTTCCGCTCGACCCTTCCCGAGAAGCATCGATCGTTCGTGCTGCTTTTGGCCCTGGCCTGGTCCTCCGGGCTTTCTTGGGCTGCTGGGCAGTGCGTAGGCTGGAAATAGAGGGAAAACAGCTCTGCGCATGCCTCGCGCTTCAGGTTCGGGCAAGCGACAGTCAGGCGCCGCCGGCCAGCGCGATACCAGGCACGAGAATGGGCTTGTAGGCCCTGCCACCACAAAACGAGTTGTCGGCAAGAAGAGCCAAGCCCAACTCGACGCCTCCGCCCAGGGCGCTGCTCGGTCGGCGGCCGACCTTGGCCCCGGCCAGGCGCGACTGCCCTGCTCGCCACCTCGCAAGGGAGCCTCCGCCGCGGCGCAATCTCTGACCAACGGCACCTCCAAACATCATGGCGAATCTGCTGACGGTAGAACTTTCGAAGGGAGCTGTTCCGACGAGACGTCATCCGAGTCGGGTGGCTCGCACCTCTGTTCCAACCAGATCGTAGACGTCGATGCGGGCCACCGCCAGATCGATGTCAATGCCATGAAGAACATCGATGTCCATCGCGACTCGGGGCCGCTCGAGCTAGCGGCCACTGTCCTCAAGGCGCTCCCAATGCAGGACACCCTGGCCATCCTCATCATCCTCATGCATGTCCCTGCCGTGTCGCTGACCTTCATCTACACCATCTTTGCCGTCCTTACCTTCGTCCCGCCTGTTACGACGAGCTCTGGCATGAACATTAACTTCGCGGAGATCCTCGACGGCATGGCGACGACGCCTTCTCCGATAACTCTCCTCTGCATGGACGTATTGTTTATTCTTTTCTGGCTATTCTTGTGGCAGCCCCTGCAGGAGGTCATGCTAGACCTGGCTAAGCCCGTCATCGCTATCACCCTTGGCGGCGGAACGGGGGCAAGGGACGGGACATCGCGGGGCCTGACAACATGCTTCATTTGGGTTATGCTGCATCACCTCCTCCGGGGGACGCAGTCGCATTGGGCGCGCCTGGTGCGGCACATTCCCGACAACTGGCCGGTGCCGGCCGTGCTACACGAACCGTTCAAGCTCCATGCACAAGATTTCGAGGTCAAGGGCTTCGTAGCATGGATGCGAAGCCTGCTAGCCGTGCACATCCTAACGCAGGGAATAATACGACATATTAAAGAATGGTATTTGCGAAGAGAAAAGTTTGGCGCAGGAGGGAACATGATCGACCCCGAGGCAGGCAAGTCTGCTACTGGGGCCGGCGATGGCACAACGACCGATGCAGGACACACAGCAACGGACGCAGAGCCCAGCACTCAACAGGCGCACGGCTCATCCAGCGCAAGCAAAAAGAGGAGGAAACAAAGCACTCAAGTACGCCTACAGCAGCCTTTATGGGCCGCGCTCGCAAGCACCAAGATTGTTGTAATGAAGGAGTACGAACTGTCCAACAATTCCAGGGAGCAGGCGGGTTCAAACGCTACCGACGTTCACAACCTCGGCAATGCACCCTTCGAAAGTCAGGAGCGCCAGATTTGGATATCGTATGTTGGCAGCGATGAAGTATGCTTTAACACTAGTCTTTTCCCCGATGACGAATCAGGCCCAGAAACAACAAGCACTCCAGCAGGAGAGGCGATCCCTACCTCGACCAAGAGCCCAGAGAGGCCCTTTTTTGTCCGTGTCAACAATGCCTATTGGCAACCCACCCGCATGTTCCCCGTAGATGCGGGCGAGGAGACGGAGGAAGAGCAGCAGGGAACTCGATGGACGGGTGACATCTACGGACTTCGGCCGGCGTCCAAATACGTCTGCGAGTTTGTGGAACGTCGCACCGAAAAGGTTCTCTTCAAGACTAGCATTCGCACTGTCCACGAGCCCCAGCGCGATGCTGAGTCCGGGGCGTCGGCTGTCCCCAACGACCAGCGCTCGTTGCGGCCCGACTCTCCAGCCACGACGCTCAAGACCTCCATTGCGGCCGCTGAGGCCAGACTCGGCGAGGAGAAGAATCGACTCAAGACGGCGCGCAAGGAATGGAAGACTCGGATCAACAACTTGAAGAAGGACATTGAGCTCACAGACAACCAACTTGCATCCGCGGGTAACCACGACGAAAAGTACAAGCAAAAGATTCGTCAGCAGGAAACCCAGAAGTCTCAGGCGGAGCGCGAAACGGTGGCCCTGGCCGACCAGCTCAAGAACTTTGACTCCGCCCCCGAACTCACCGAACGTAAGAAGAAGGTGGAGCGACTGTACGCCGCGGAGAAGAAGCTTTACGACGGTGAGAAGAAGGAATTTGAGGATTTCAAGGCGAAATTGGTCAAGGAGGTCAAGGCAAAGGAACTGGAGCATTCAAACCTGGTCAGCAAGGTCAACAAGATCCG
Organism: Amphichorda felina; assembly: GCA_016490725.1. Lineage (NCBI taxonomy): Eukaryota > Fungi > Ascomycota > Sordariomycetes > Hypocreales > Bionectriaceae > Amphichorda > Amphichorda felina. The sequence goes on from JAEMHR010000151.1 coordinate 10,646, forward strand.
CATGCGCATTAACAAGGTCGAGACGGAACTTGCCAACATCACTGATGCCAACAACCGGGGGCTAGACGAGGCCGAGCGCCGCAGGCAGGAACGTGCCCACTGGCATGATCACACGGCCGGGATCGAGAGTAACTATCGGGAGCGGCTCACGCATATCCGTGCTACCAACGCGGGTAAGATCGGGCAGATCAGGGCCATGGAAGCACAGCTGACAGCCCTTGTCAATGGCGGCACTGTTTCCATGCCCATGGATCTAGCCGGTGACTTTCAGCAGCAGCCACCCGGCGCGTGGAACCCGAACCCGGCGGCTCCGCCTCACATACCGGTCGGCATCTGGGCTGGATCAACCGCAGACATGATGCCCTCGGTGACGGCCGTCTCGGGCGGACCGTCGACGTGGCAGCCCCCGCCAACGGCGCCAGCCTTTGAGCCCAGGGTTATGAAGACACGCGGGCGCAGCTCAAGCATGCTCAGTGATGTTAGCGGGTTTACCCAGTCCAGCGATGAGGAGCCCTCACCTATGCCGATTGAAGCGCAGAATCTGTGGCGTCACTTTGGCCCCGGCACTATCCGCCCTCGTAGCAGCGGGGGCAGCGGAGCCGGTAGCATGCCGACGAGCCCTACTTGATGGTCCGGGTTGGTCTAAGCGTGGCCGAGAGAGCCAACCAGCGAGTCATAGGCAATAAAAGTAGTGCTTTTTACGTGATGTATCTATGCTGATGCTAAGTCTATGTTGATGTGCCTACTAGTTGGAGAAATTCTAAACCCTTCACATTGAAAATACAAAGTATTTATGCTCTATGATGCATAACGCCATAGCTCCAAAACCGAACATGGCGCCAATGTAATATGCACAATCCCTCACATCTGGTCTGGAGAATCAGACTGCTCACCTCCCGTTCTTGAACCTGGACACTATCCCCAAACCCTGCGCCTCGGTGGCATCTTCCCCAGCGGCGCCGAGATTCGCAACAGGACCCTCCTTTCCAGGCGGTGCCAAGGACTCGAAGAGTGCCGCCAGCTCCAGATCCTCGTCGGCATCCCTATCGCCGCCATGATTCGCATCAAGCTTCTTCTTGTCACGACGCGTACTGTGCCCATCTTCCAGTGGCAGAACCTTGTCCGCCTCTTCGCCGTACACTTCCCTCTCTAGATCCCACAGCCCGGGAAGCACCTTGGTGTCCATGACCGTTCTGGTCCTCTGCCTCTGGAGGTCCGTATCCCGATCCGACGTCGACGGTAGATCCTGGGCTCTCGACACGATCCACGAGGTCCCGTTTTTGTCCTTACCAAGGCGCAGGATCGTGTACTCTATGCGGCACGAGCCGGCATAGTCGCCCCGCCCGCCACAGGTGTACAGCCTCATCTCGCCGACCACGGGGGCGGCAGTGGTGGGCGCGTCCTTGTTCTGGACGGACATGTTGGTGAAGATGTCGATGGGCAGCGTGCGGCTGTCCGTGCTGTCGGTGCCGAGCGCCGGGATCTGGAGGACCGTCCGCGGAGTGGGCCTGCCGGGGACGTGGATGTCGACGGGGCGGATCTTGAGCGCCCTGGGCTTGATACCCGTGCTGCAGAGGTGCGCGAGCACGTGGCCCCTGAGGGTATTGGCGGAGAGTTCGTAGATGTGTCGGGCTTTGATTGTGCCGGCCTGCGGGGACGTTAGTTAGTCTGTAGGTATGTGGAAGAAGGGAGAGGGGGGAACAGCATACGGTTGAAGGCTCGAGGGATTTCTGGATGGCGGACTTAGTGAGGGGGGCCAAGCGCTGCTTCACGATCTTGCCGGTCCACTCCAGCCTGGTGGTTATGGCGGCAGGCCCCCCCAGGCCGACAATGAGCGAGAGGATGTCGCCAATTTGGGTGATCTGCTGGTCGGTGCACCCCGCAAAGGCCAGGATGCCGAGATCATGGTATAGGTGGGGGATGCAGCCTAGGATGCCATGGTCGGTGACGGGTCCACGATGACCGATGGGGACGGCCCCGGGAGGCCGAGGTCGTATGGCCCGGTAGGAGCCGAGGGTGGGAAAGACTCTGATAGCTACGGGAGTTCGCAAAACAGAGGGAGTCATGGTGGGGGAAGGGGGAGCCGGAGGGCGGAGCGCTCCAGCGGGCGCAATGTCGTGATGAGGTCCAGGCGGGTGGTCCCAGACAAGGCTGACGGACGGCCATTAAGCGCGTATCGCAGCCTCCGAGGCACGGGGTATTAAGCGGGGTCTTTAAAGGCCCCCCTCGTAGTATATAAATAACCCCATTTTATCTATAATTTAGACTATTTTTATTGTAGTTTCTAGGTGTTTTTATTAAAGCATATTAAATTAATATAAAATATACTTTAAGTTAAATATATATATTTATGCCCAGGTGCGGCAGGTGCCCTACTACCTTCTCTTTTGCTAAAGGTAATGAGATACTCGTCAAGCTATTGCCGCCGACACTCGGCCCATCCCGAGGCCATTAAGCATGGATCACGCAGAATTGGTTGGTTACGGACAGCCGGGCAAATGGGAATCTACAACTTGGCCTAATAGCCAATGAACCAGTCGACCCGCTAAGAGCTTGTCATCACACACATCTAACAGACGACCTATACATGAGATGCTCTCTTGCAGGGTTTGCGTACTGTTGGTCCAGGGAATTTGGTCATGTGTCTGTGGATATCAATCGCGTCATGCCAACAGGAGTCGAGACATCACACATAATGGTTCCCTATTAAAAGGGGCTGCTGGAACCTGAGCGAGCCCTTCTTTTGTCTTCCGTAATAGCACCTTGTCCCTCTTGTCTCCTTAGTTATCCTATCTTCCTCTACTCGCCCTCGGTTTCTAAATTTTTCTGCCTTTTCTCTCCCCTTAAAAACATCTTAACCTTCTCCTTCAACAATGCCTCGACCATCTTCTAATCTGTCCCCAACGGAGATCTCCATGGCTGCGGCCTCCTTGACTTAATTCTTGGAAGCACCTCGAACGAGATTTAGCATTGCCGGAGGTGCCGCGGCGTCCATCATTCGATCGGCCTGCGGTATCCGTGGTCGTACTACACAAGATATTGATATTGTTATTCAGCCTACAGCCAGCATCTCTGCTGGAAACCTTTCCAGGTGGCTGCTAGAGCATTACCCGGATGCTTTCACCGCTATCGAGGCTTGTGGGGTCCAAACCCCAGCGTTGAAGTTCCAACGGGCTGATGGCAGCGTCAAGAAAATTGAAACCGAGATCTTTGACCTTGTTGCATGGCCCAATCAGTCTCAATACAACTCAGATGGCCCATCAAACAAGGTTACTAAGTTTGACATCTCTGGGGTATAGAGCCGCTACCATACTCGCGGTCCTGACCATATCCATCCAGTATATATTGTAGCTTTTTGGTGATCTTGACTTCGAGGGCAAGGCCTCGTCCGGTGCTAAATAAATGATGGAGAGCATTGAGCTTATACCATGTTGGCTCCCCACCTCTTCTTGCATCGCCTACTTCCCCTCCTGTCCCTTCTCCTAGCATAGCTATATAGCTCCGTCACGCGTGAGCCGCGTACGACCGCCTCCCACATCGAAGATGGGATATAGGCGTGGAAAATGATTGGTCCCCTCAATCTCAGTGGCCAGACTCCTTTTGAAGGGTATGCGCGGAGTTGCGTGCCAAGCGTGATGACCGTACCACGGGTGCCGCTTACATATGCAGCATTTTTGCAATTAGCCGGCCGGTGATGTAATGGTTAGGAGTATATATCATGAGAAGAACTGTCAACATCCGCGTTAGAGGAGGAGGTACGGAGTACTTGAAGGGGGAAAGTGGGAGGACCTTAGCGTCGTGGGAGGGTGGGGTTGGACCCTGGCCAGGCTGTCTGCACTACATATGACGAGGAATTGGAGGAATCAGAAAGCAGGATCCCCGACCACAACACACGGATCACATAAGACGGGCATCGTCAACGCAGCAGCCCCCAACGCGACATTTACCTCGAGACAACTAGCCATGCTTGTGAGGGGCCCAGAATGAAACCCCCGAATCCAGAGCTCAGGCGACAAGTCATTGCCATCTACAAGGGTAAGCGCCCCATCTCGACGAGGTGTTCCTGCACCCATGCCATGTTTCATGAGCCTCGGCTACGACGAGCTGCCCCGACATGACGCATGTAGCTGACCGGCAAGCACGCAGAGCTGCTCTTCCTGGGACGAGAGTATCCCCTCGGCTATGAGTACTTCAGGCCGCGCCTGCATAAGGCGTTTATGAGCAAGGCGGGTGAGCGCGACGAGGACAAGATCCGCAAGGGCATCGGGCAGGCCGAGTATGTGAAGAAAGGTTCGACCATGGCACACCACACACTTGTTTTAAGGAATTTGGCTAATTGGTCCCCAGAGATTGAGATGCTGTATGTGACTGTTCTCTTGGGGAATTGAATCTCTTTCACCATGTCATGTAATGTGCTGACCCTCCAGGTACTACCTCAAACGATACCGGACATTGCGCAAACGATACGACCCATACGCATAGCACACATATTACCACAGGATGAGAACGCTTCGGCGGAGGCTTAGCACTTTGGAAAGGGCCATAAAAATATAATAGATGAAATCCAATGTATATATGCAGTCACCAAAAATGTCCTCACTCTCGTAGGCATCAAGCCTGGTATCCAAAAACCCCCCAAGGCCCCAAACCCCGCCACCCCTGTAATGCTTATCCACGCCGTCGTCATCAGTGTTCTATCTACCGTCAAAACGTCAACGATTTGCCCCATCCAACGCATTGCCAGATGGTTGACAGCCCTTCCCTCTCTTTCTCTTTTTTTTTTGTTGTTGTTCTTCTTCCTCCCCTTTGTGTCCTTCCTTACTGCTTCTTGCGCCCCCACCACGCCCCGGACTCGAGACACTCCCCCCAGCTCGTCCCGCCGTCGCTCATCAGCTCCGTCATCATCTTGCCCATCCACACGTCCCACTCGTCCTGACTCTTGCCGCTGACCTCGCGCAGGGCCGGCTCCAGCGCCTGGATCTGCTCGACGAGGGTCAGCAGCGCGGTGCGCCGCAGCGCCGCCTGCCCGGCCGTCAGGGTCTTCTTCTCGGCCTTCTGGTGCGCCCCGCGCATCAGCTTGTCCCCGGACTTGCCCTTGGTGTCGACGTACGACTTGCCATCCTTGGTCACCACGCCGCCAACGCCCTCGCGCTCCCAGCGCACCTCGCTCAGCGGGATGGCCACGCGGTGCGACCCCACACCCGTGAGGTCCGGCTCCATGAGCAGCTGCGAGCCCACTAGCGTGCAGGGGTTGGCAACGAGGTGGCGCGACTCGAAGGCCTTGGACACCCAGTTGTTGTACTCGACGAGGTAGGTGTTGACGGGCGCCGACAACGGCGTGTTGACGTTGATCATGTAGGCCCCCAGGCTGCCCGCGGCGTCCTGCTCCTCGGCCTGGGCGCCCGTGGCGGCAGGGTTGGGCACGTGCGGACGCAGCATGCGGATGGTGTGGTCCGTCTCCCAGACCTCGAGGACGCCTCCCGGCTTGAGCGTGCGCAGGGCCTCCTCCATGAAGGGTATGTGGTCGGGGAGGGGGAAGGCGGTGGACATGTCCTTGTTGAGGACGAGGTCGAACTCGCCGTCGGCAAAAGGCCAGGGCAGGACGCGCAGGTCGTGCTGGACAAAGGTCCAGTTCATGTCCTTGTCCGGCTTGACCGAGTCCGCCGGCGTGTTGGCGCTGCCCGGAGCCAGGGGCGCAACGTCGACCCCCGTGAAGTGGATGTTGCTGTGACCGCGGCTCTTGAAATACCGGTGGCACATCATGCTCCAGAAGCCCGTGCCGCAGCCGAGCTCGAGCACCCGCATCGGCGGCTTGGCCGTCAGGGCTGGGCAGGCCACGGGGGCGCCATGGATCTGGATGAGCAGCAGCGTCCGGAGGGACTCCCGGTGAAGCTCGGCCAGGTCCACGGGTAGCAGGTACGGCAGGGTAGGGTCATTGAGGTATGTGCGTCCGCTGCGCTGGACAAAGGGCTTGGAGGAGAGGGGGTTCTGGGCCTCGCCCGAGGCCGAGGGGTCGGTGGAGATGACGGTGCGGGTCGAGAGGGCGGTGGTGACGCTGGTGGAGGAGACGGACTCGGTGCGGGGGAAGGAGGAGGAGGCGGCGGCAGTGCCTAGCTGCTTCGAGGCGGGCTGGGCTGGTTGTTGCCTGCTAGGGTCCGAGTCGGGATACATGGCGGCATACTTGAAGTGAGCGCCAGAGAGGGCTTCAGCGGTGCTGCTGGGAACCAGCGGCTGGGTGCGCCTGGGTCTGCTGGAGCGATGGTTGAGGGGGGAGGCGGCGCCGGGCGCCCGGGCGGAGCCGGAGGAGCCGGCGGTGGAGGAAGAGGCTCGAGGGTCTGGCGAGTCGGGAGCGTCTGGAGCCCCAGCGGCGCCGGAGCCGTTGGCGGGGGCGGCGCGCGAGGCCAGCTCAGGCGCCTTGTCGCTGCTGGCGCCGCTGCTGTTGGTAGGGACGGTGGAGAGGGAGGTGGTGAGGGAGGTGGTGCTCTGGCTGCTCTCGACGGGCGCCTTGGTCAGCTTGCTGCGGACGAGCGAGCGACGGGAGCGCGGCGGCTTGGCCTCTGGGTCGGGACCAGCGAAGGTGGAGGGGTCGTCGTCGTTGGAGATGTTGGGATCGCTGGCAGCGGCGGCGTCCTTGATATCGTTGGAGCCCTTGGACTGCTGCTGCTGCTGGCGACGTTTGGAGCGGCGGGTGTAGAGTGGCGGAGGAGGGAGGGCAGAGAATTCGTAGTAGCCGTAGATGTGTTCAGACATTGGGAATGGGGGATTGGGGCCACAGCGGCGGCCCCGGTAGTACCTGCCTAGTTGCTGGCTATTCGTGTGTGGTGGCACTGGTGGGATTCAGGTCTGCCTCCTGAGCAGCAGCAGCAGTGGAGACCTGAGGCGCAATGGGCGCAATGGGCGTTGTCTGACCCGTTAGCCTGTCTGGACTCCCCCTGTCGCCGGGTGGCCCGCGGCACCCAGTGCTCCAGTTGCTCCAGCTGGTCCAGTCCCCAGGGAGGCGATGCGCCAGTAGGGGAGTGCTCCAAACCAGCTTGGGTCCTCAAGGTTTGGAGCCGCGTACGAATGGCCAGCAGCGGCGGCGAGCCTGTCTCGAGGTTTGGATGATATCTGATAGGTTATCTGTGCTGACACGACACAGCTGTTGGACAGACGGCCAACAGTTAAACTACCTTACGTAGGTGCCCTGCGGGTGCCAGTAGGTTGCCGGTGGGTGAGGCTTGCCTGTGGGTGCCAGTGACTCAGTGGGCGCACCGTGCCGGCGGGTCAGTGGGGTGTCAGGGGCTGGGTGTCAGACTGGCAGTGGTGCGCTGTGGCGCGTGCCAGGACGCTGCCAGCGGCCCAGCAGAGGGCCCGGGTGCGCTGTAAGCTTCCCCGGGGCGGTGGCTAACCATCCGCTAACAGCCCCCGGATACGGATGCGGGCAACGGCGCGGCGCCAACTGGTTGGGCTCAGCGGTCTCGTGCTCCCTGGCAATCAATTCCTGTTTCCTCGAAAATTACCGTCCGGATTGCCGTCCGGTCGGGTCCTGATGGCTGGGCTTGTTGCGCCGGGCAGGAGTTCTTGGCTGCTGCCAGATGGCCCTGTCCAGTCCAAGTGCCTGGGTGCCCTGGACTCAACCTAGTGCGCGCTCAAAAGTCAAAACTTTCCAATTGAGCAGGCTTCTTCTAGAACAGATCTGGCACCGCGGAACGACGCCCGGCCCCCGGCGTGCGCTTTCCCTTGCGTAAACGCCGCAAAGTTGCGTGCGAGACTTCCCTGCGAGCCCTGCTTCCCTCAGCGACTCGGGTCCCTGGGCGGACCCAGTGGCAGAACTGGGCGTCAGTCCGTCCCCCAAGTTGCAGGCCCAGTGGCAGGGGGCTTGCTGCGCCCACAGGGGGGAAAGGGGGAGGGGGCAGGCAGGGCGGCAGGACAGTGGAGGGACCAGAAAAACCCTCACACGCTCGTCGTTGGCCGACTGCGCGTTTCGTTTCCCAAGCTGCCCTCTTTTGTTTGGGTTCTCCCCGAAGGCCGGTATCTATGCCGCCCCCTTGTGCTGAAGGCTGCAACGGATTGAGCTGCTGTGCGAGGCCCAACAGGCTGGAAACCCGGGGGAGAACAGACGATCAGCTGCTGGCGTCCGGGCGGGAGACTGGTGGCGGGGAGCGGGCAGCGAGCCGACGCGGAGTGGGCCAGTAGCCGTCGCTTGGATGTTTCAATGTTTCAATGTTTCAATGTCGTGTCGTCGGATAGATGCAGTCATGCAATGGCCCGGCCAAGCGGTGTTGTCTTTCGGAGGATATTGTTCTCAACGGGTATTCATCCTCAGATATCTCTCTCTCTTGGGTATACCCTCCAAAACTCGGAAACTCGTCGGGATCCCTCCAGCGGCGTATGTAATATGTAGTAATATGGCACACTGGTGCTTGGCGACTGCCCAGGTCCCTTGGGGGTCGACGCCAGTACTAGTAGACACTGGAGACTCAATGTTGCCTCGCCCAGTGCAGTGGTCTGGGTGGCGGTGGCAGCCTGGGTGGTGGTGGTGGCTGGTCGGTCGCCGATGTGACGTCTCACTCCAGTGAGTCCAGCCCAACTGGTAGGTAGGTAGGTCTCACGTTCCCACGACGCCAAGTGACACTGGCTTCTAGCCTCCGCTGGCTTCCGACAGCCGTGAGGTTTCAGTTTCTCGACCCTCTTCGCTTTTGTCGGCTCCGCGCGTGTTTCTGGTCGTTCGACAGGCGTCTCACAGTGTCACGGACCACTGCGTGCGTTTCACTGCGCGAATGCGTCGAATCCGTGGAAATGCCCTGATTGGGCCAGAGGCGGGTGCTGTGCAGCGTCGGATGGCCTGTGTCCACTGGTCTAGTCGGGCGACGGTACAATAAGGATCAATGCCCGTCGTCGTTCTCGGCGGGTGACGGGGTGACGGGGTGTCGCCGTGTCGGGGACTCAGGGTAACATCAAACCAGGCCTTGAGTAATTGTCAATGCCTCGGGGCCATCCATGGATGTCTCTCTCGTGTGGCAGACGGCGGGGGGGAAGAGCCTAAGAGGAACCTGGGGAACCTGGGGATGGGGCTCCCGGGTACATATTTATTCGTTCATCATCACTTTCGTCCTCGTCCTCCGTCCGCCGCCTTCAGCCGCCACACACTCCTCCCAACTACTCCTCATATTGCTCCTCCTACTCAGCCCGGCCAGGGCCCGCTTCGTATTATGGCTCTATACGGCGCGCGGTCCGCTAGACCTGGATGCGCCTAGAGCTTTGCCGTCAACCGAGACCAACAAGACAATGTAGGCATGCGAGCAGCAAAGCTAGTATCCGGTTGGATGCCGTGGATGCCGTGGATGCCGCGCGCGCGACGAGGGTCGGGATCGCTCTGCCACGACGTGGCAGCTTGTGCCCTGGACCTAGGAGAACGGGGACCCCCCAGGGGCCACGAGCGACGACGGGCAGAAGTCGGGGGGACGATGCGACAAGGGGAGGCACGAGTTGGGCGACGTGCACCGGTAGAATTCCTCTTCGGGGTTACCAGGCGAGGGGGAACATGCAACATGCAGCATGCACGCCCGCCGTTGGAGTGGTGGCTTCTCGCGCTCTGCTACTGCGAAGGCCGCCTTTTTTTGTGAGCGTGTGCGACATGTGCTGACCCGTTCTTTCCGTATGCCCACTTGCTCCCGTTACTACTACTACGACGTGCGCCGTTGGTCCAATACAGTACTCGTAATATTAATAATAGCTGATGAATTAAAAACAATATTCTCCTCGGTCCTCTGGCCCCGAGGGTCCTACTCGTGCGTATGATGAGTGGTATGTCGGAGGCACTAATATGGACATTTCCCCCATGGAGGCATGTGTGTTGATCATTCTCCTCGTTGAGTCGAGTCCTGTCCGTCAACCTCCGGTTTGCGGGCACGTGGTGGGACGCTACTCCTGCGCTCCAGACTTGCTCCCCCGCAATTGACAGAGCTTTTTTTCTTTTTCGTTGTCAATTTCCCCAGACGTGCCACGACGATCACGCAGAATTGTCGTCCCGATGACTGTATAGACGATTCGGCCTGTCTCGATTCGTTGTTAAATGTCAAGCTAGGAAGAATAATGGGGCTGGGGAAAACTGGGCAAAGCGGCGGTGCTTGGAATCCCCGAAAGCCTTGGCTCCGAGGGCCAATATCAGGCACCGTTATAGAGGAGAAAAAGACGATAAAATCGCATGTGACACCAGTTGCTAGTTGCTGATACTACAAGACCTACCTAAAGATTGTGAACTGGGGTATGTAACTCGGTTAGACTGAGCTTAAGGATTCCAGTCGTATGGTTTAGCTTTTCTCAAACATTGATGTCCTAGCCTTGAAGGTAGCTGACACGTTAGAACATATCTCAAACCTGTACGAGTATCAATCATTGTCGGTTGACACTTCCATGGTTGCAGCCTATGTCAGTAGAAAGCCATCACAAGTCCCCTCAAACCCGAACCCCGGAGCAATGACTCACAATTAACCCCCTCGGTCGATCACTCACTCCCCAAACCTCAATTCTTCCGTGTCCTGCCCAGAATTGTGCCCATAATACTATCTCACCTCCAAAAACAAAACAAAAAAAAATCATACCGGAATCCCGTCCCTCAACCCAAAGTATGCGTGTGCCAGATATTGTTTCATAAAACATTAACCTCGCTTGGCAATACATCTTCGAGCGATCTAGACAGCCCTTGTGAATCCGGTGGCGAGTTGGGGTTATTTACCCTAAACACGGCTCACGCATGGCAAATTGCCCGTTTCCCTTCTGGGCACTCGGGTGTTCGAGAAGGGGACCAATATGATGATGCCATCACAAAGACGATGGGGCGTCAATTTATAATAAATGCTTGCGCATGAATGATTCAGGCAATTCCTACAAAACCGCTTCGGTCCCCTTCGCTGCCCATCTGGTTACATAGACTAAGACACCTGTATCAGGCCCCCCATTGTTTCCCTCCATGTCCACTCCAGCCGCCAGCCGTGCAAAGATCCGGAAACTCCAGTTTGCAAAAAAAGCCAAGAAATGCAACTTACATCCAGAGTTCGAAGAGGTGCCAGTTGAAAACTGGGCGGGGAAAAGATGACACTGCCCTTCTAAAAACATATACCTTTCCGACCCACAATATGGGGGGTTACTAGATCCCCTATGCCGCCAGCGCCTTCTCATGACCGCGAACTCCCGCCTCCGTTCCCAAAGTCAACCTCCCTCTCGGGGAGGTGCTTCTTCTCCTTTCGACCCTTGATCACAAACTCTGCCATGATCTGAATATGGTCTGCCGGGAAGTGCCAGAAGGGGAAAGCAGGTATCCTAGTAAGATAGCCAGCGTCGGGTGGCCCCAGCAGGCTGACCACTTCCAGCGAATTGGTCGTGTACCATATGTAGTCGATTGTGTCGGTGAAGCCGGGCGTGTAGTTGGTGAACGGTAGCTCGTCCGCCGTCTTCTTGGTGTGCGCATATGCGTCTCGGAGGCTGAAGGGGTGCTCGATTCCGTCACGCGTGAAGCTGCCGTATTGATAGTTCGACAACTCGTGGTGGTCCGGCGGCACACGACCCTTGGTAAGTAAGTCATACACCGACGAGTCCTGTGTCGAGTTGAAGTCGCCGCACACGAGCAGGGGAATCTCCGTGTTGGTGCGATACTCTTGGCTTGGCCCTGGCTCAGCTTGCGGCGGGGGCGTCGCACTGCCATCATCCTGAGGCAGCGTAATCATCTTCTTGTCCTTGACCGCTGGCCAACGCGCGTACTTCTCTGCCAGCTTGGTGACGTGCTCCATGAGGATACCCGTCTGGATTACCTTGACATCTGCGAGGGCTATATCCCACGTTAGATGAGCGTTGACCAGGATGATGCGGGCACCTGTGAGCCGGGACTCGAAGAAGCAAATGACCGCAATGTTGTCCTTGGGCATCACACGATTGAAGACGTCATGCTGGTTCTTCATGTCCGGTCGGTTAATGGCGATGGAAGCAAACTCAATAAGCTGCTTGTCCAACAGGATGAACTTGCTCTGCTTGTAAAAGACGGCACAACCGTCCACCGACTGCGCATCCTTCTCGGACATGGTCTTTGCTCTTGATTTGGGCCAATGTACGCCCTTGTAATCCATGCGAGCAAGCGGCGGGCTAAGGTCTTCCTTGAAAGCATCTGTCGAAACCTCCTGGAGCGCAAGAAAGTCGGCATCCCTATCGCGCAGCTCCTCCAAGATGCAGTCTTTGCGGTAGTCCCAGCCGAGGGCCGCAGTCGGCGTGTACCCGTACGTCTGGGGGGTAGCATACTTGTCACAGAGAATATTCCAGGAGAAGACCTTGATGCGCTCGAGGTTGGCGGAGACATCTTCCTGGATGATGATATCTTGGCGGGGCGGGGGAGGTGGGGGGACTGGAGACATTAGCCAGATGTTTGGAAGGGAATTATCCATTAGCAACTTACTGGGAGCGGATTCCTTGAGGGCATTGATGAGGCTTTTGGTGCCCTTCTGCATGATCTCATGCTTGATGTCGTCGTCCAGGGGGTTGCCCTCAATTCCCAGCATCTCTAGCATGTGCAGCGACCCTAGTTCATATGGAAGCTGTGAGATGTTATTGTTGAAGAGCAGGAGCTGCTTCAGGTAGGTGCACATGCCCAGCTCCGGAGGCAGCTCGGAGATCTGGTTGTAGGATGCGTCCAGGTGGCGTAGTTGGCGCAGCTCTCCAATTTGCTTTGGCAGGCGTGAAAGCTTGTTCGAGGCAATGTACAGTTCATTCAGAAACTGGTACCTGAAGAGCTCGGGGGCGAGATTCCTCAGCCCCTGACCACTCATGTCCATATTATGCCAGTCCTGTCGCTTCGTTTCCTCGGCCGGGTCGTAGGGTCGTCTCCGGTCGACAAGATCGCTTTCGTTGTCTGCCTGGGTCTTGGTGGACGTCTGCGGGGGGCCGCCGATGCCTTTGTTTTCCGACGCCTTCAACCTGGCATAGTAGTGTGGTTGCTGTTGATCCGTCATGGCCGTGTGGGCCCTCTCCGCTTCTTGATGCAGCCTCATCTGCTCCGACCACATCTCATTTGGCGGTGGTTGGCCGGCTCTGGATGCTGCATTGTGCCCGTTTTGTAGAGACGCGTTAAAGGGCGTGGAGCTCGAGAGGACACCTGATGGGAAATTGCCGCGGTGGCCAAGGCCGTTGGTGTTGGGTAGGCCATGGTCGGGCTGTAGGCCTTGGTGGTGCTGGCTCTGGGAGGGATGTTGGTGTTGGGCGTGTTGCTGGTAGTTGTAAAGGAGGTTGGGCATCCCACGACCAGCCCCATTCAGCCGGGCATTGTGGCCCTGCTGATGGTTTTGGGAGTACATACCAGCAGAGTTTGATGGCTCGGCCGCCTAGGTTGGATGACGTGGGGGGCTCAGCACTCAGGACGGCTGGTGGTGGGCAAAAAGCTCGACTTGACGGCGGTACCGCTCGGTGTAGGTAGAAGACGTTATTTTCGGACCACGGGGAACGGTGTCGGCGAGCATCTGTCGCTAGATACGCGTTGACGGAGGTGGGAAGGGATTGAGGCGCGCAGTCTGGGGATCTGTATCCGCTCGTGGTTTCAGGTGTGGCTGGTAGTGAAGGACAACAGAAGAGGCTCGTCTTCGCACATGGGTTCGAGAGAAAGGATGTCTCTGCATGTGCAGAGTGGACGCTTGGATGGTCGGGCGATTGGCGTCGTTGTCAATTGCCCATGGGAAGGCCACAGAACTTGTGGTTGGAGCTTGGGTGGGTGGTCGGGGTAACGCTGAGGGGTGAATAGTGGGTGGTGGAACCACGGCGACGGAGATATCGGTAGCTGAAGCTCGATACAACCACAGACGATCTTTTCTTGGTGCGAGTGAGGCCTAGCAAGGGGAGGTCAGCAAGTGTGCTGTGCTTGGAAGCTAGGTGGGCGAAATGAGTGATGGGCAAGTCTGAGACCTGCGCGACGGATCAAGGGAGGGCAGATGGGGTAGGACGGGAGAGGAGATAACATACGTGAACAAGAGAGTGTGCGCGGAGGCTCAAATATAAACGCTGAAGCTACACGGATATTGTCTGGTAGAGGATGAGTGGCCGATATTGAGATTGATCAATAGTCATTGTCAAGGTTGGCGTGATGGGAGACAAGCGACGAGTTCGGCGCGCCCACCATCGGCCGGGACATCTGATACTCCGCATAAAAGGTCACGTGGGGTCACGTATGTGCCTTCCCCAACACCGCCTTCGGCCCACTCCGCCAGCCACAAAGCATCACGCACCATTTGCGGTGGTTCTATGGCTTCATGCTTGTTCTTGAGCCGCAATCTGGGCTGAGTGGCTGTTCCCTTATTGGTGTCCCGGAACACTAGTTGCATCATCGTTCTTGGAGTTCATTTCGCCTGCCTCAGCGTCTTTTCCCCTTGCCTTCCTACCGCACCCTGAACTGATAGCGGTACTAGCACCAGTTCTCACGCGGTTGCTCTGCCCGCGATCAGACCATAGCCACGTGGCTTCGAACGTCAACGGGAATATCGTTTGCCCGTTCTAATTTTTTGAACTTTTAACGTTAGAATACGTATTGTACACTTGAGAACACAACTAGACTTGTGGACCCTGGGCATCAAGAACACGTTGCTATCTTCAGCCTCGACCTACATGGCTTGTCAGCCCGGCAACTTTGAAGCTATTACGCGCCCCGCGAGGATCAAGACCACGCGCCACGCGCCACGCGCTAGATCAACCCCAATACGGACTAACTACCCGTATCTAGGGAATGGGAATACCATAGCTGGTGAAGTCCAAGTTGACAGTTAGGTTTATGTAGCAATCAACTCGTCTTGACCAAGGCCCGCCACGGGGGTCCTTCTTCACTCAGAGGCTCCTTTGTATCTTTGCTTGTATCACCACGCAAACGCTATGTGTATTGAAGAAAGTTCAAACGGTAGTACTACGTAATATGCGCCCCTTGGACAGTTGAGCGGGCGATATCGTCCATGTTTCCACTCACGATTCTGCCCGGGCCCTGACCGACCAGATGAGCTTGGCTACGACCCAGTACATCATCTTTGATACAAGATGAATATGCAAGATGCGCCTCGATATCTCGCCGTTCCTCACCCACAGGGCTTGAACGACAAGCAAATTGGCTGTTTACAGATCTTGGCTCTCGGCCGCCGTTTTCACCAGGTGGAAACGTTTCTGCTGCCCGTGCACCCACTTGAAGCCTTCCTCATCGCTGTCCCAGTACACATCTTCTTCGAGAGGGAACTCGAGGGTGGTGTTGCGCTCGGGTACGAAATGCTCGGCGAAGAGCTCGATACTGTACCATGTGTCCTTGATGAGGGGCAGGTCGCCTAGGAAGGGCACGCCGTCCTGGAGGTTGGTCATGCCTGTTGGCTAGTAGTGAGCACCGAGCCGAGGATACAGGATGAGAAGGGGATATTATACCGATGAGAGGCCCGGCGGAGTGACCCCAGTCTCCAATACCATGGGAGTATACCTTACCCTCTATACCCTCTTCCTTCATCTGCGCGCGAGTGGCGTTGAGGATCTCGTTGCCCGTCTTACCCGGGACCATGTTTGCACGCGCAATTTCCTGCAGTCTATTTCCCTTCGCGAGACCCTTCAGCAGACCATCGGGGATATCTTTCTCAGTCTCACCCGGGTATAGGACGTAGCCTAGGTGCTGCGTATCAGTGTTCATGCCCAAGGCCGTGACGCCAAAATCCACATGCAGCATATCCCCATATTGAATCACTCGACCGTCCTCCCCGGCATCAAAGGGCATGGCCTCGTCGACGACCGACACGGACGGCTGGAACCACGTCGTGTAGTTGAGGGCCTGCATCTTGTCGCGCATCCACCACCCCACGTCTTCCGTGGTGGTCGTGCCCGGCGTGATGACAGCTTCGCTGAAGGCCTCGGCGACCAGCGTCCATATTGTCTCCTGGAGACGCCGGAACCAGGGCAGCTTTGCCGCGATCTGCTTGCCAATGAACTCGACGGCGAGCGTAGAGTCCACGACAAAGCGGCTCGTCCACTTCTCACCAAGCCCATCGGCCAGAGCATCCCTCTCACCAGCGTGCAGGCCCGACGAGAAGGCAATCTCGGGATCGGCGTTGATGGCAATCGTCTTCGGCTGATACTCCTCCAGCACGCTCTTCAGGTCGCCCCACAGCTGGGCCGTGTTGTCAATCCACGTGCGCTCAGTGCCGTTCGCGAGGAACAGGGTCGTCGTGCGGCGACGCGCCGAGAACTGGACGGCATACTTGAGACTCCAGAATACGGTGTCCTCGGCGTATTCGCGCTGGCTGATGAGCCATGCATCGACGCCGTGGGCGCGGAGGATTGAGGGGATGGCGGAGCGGCGCTCCATCATCCATGCATCCTGGAGGGCGGTTTGGTCACGGAGGGATGGGAGGAGTTGGTAAGTGGGAGGGGAGGGATCCTCCGCGTGGGCTACATTGCCGAGGGAGGTGAATAATAGGGAGATGGGGAGCGTAGTCAAGGTATGGAGCTTCATTTCTGCGAGGTGTACGGAGTACGAATCAGTATCGCGAGAGAAAGGGAAGAATTACATCGCGATTTTTGAGGTCGGCTCGAGTTAAAAGGTCGAAGAGTGAAAGAGAAGCTTATGCGAGAGCCGATCATGCAGATTCCGATCAATCCGGCCTGCCTGATCTGGGAGGCCTTGCTTACACAGAATATGCTGGTGTCCCGGAACGCTTGACATGCATCAGAGCTGAGGAGCAGCATCAAAAGTACCAAGTAGATAGATGACTTGGCGAGGTAAATCCAAAAGTCCTAAGTTGAAAGTGCCAAGTTGGTAGAAGACTTAGCCACAAATACGTCGTATATCCAAAGAACAGGGCCCCCTGTGAAACTCCAACCCACTCAAGGCGACCTGTCCATAACCTAATAGTTGTATACATGCACCCTGTCGACCGACAAGGCAACATAACTATGTACAGAGAAGTGAAGAAATGACTAACCCGTTCCCAAAACCCCACGTTATACGTATCCTCCCAGCACATTACAATTGAACAAGGAGAGAGAAGATATGGCGAAACCCACCTCATCCATCCCCCTGTCTGTAGCCCCTCAGAGTGTGCCTGCGTAGAGGCTGCCAAAGTCGCTACGGTCCATATCTGAGGACATAAGCCTGCCGATATCCACCATAAAATAGGAGTAGGCATGGACCATCTCCATATTGTCGAGCTCGGGCAGGACCGACTCCAGGAAGGAGAAGATCTCCCCATCGGAGTTGACGGGCGCAAACTCAGTCACCCAGATGGGCCTCCCGCCGCAGATGTCGTGCGCGGCCTGGATGTGCTCGTACAGGGTGTCCTTCCACAGGGCTTCCGAGTACCAGTGGACGTTGCAGAAGTCGACGGCGCAGCCGCCCTCGATGCCGTTGCAGGCGTCCATGAAGCCCTGCAGCCACTCGAGGCCCTGGCCCGGCTGGCCGCTGTTGGTGATGGCGGGCGCGCCGATCTGCGCGCGGCCCTGGAACTTGTTCATCCAGAGGGCGTGGGCGCGGGCGGCGCTGACGGGATCCATGTTGGCCTGCTCTGCGTGATCGGGCTCGTTGAAGCTGAACAGGGCCTTGGAGCCCGTGTTGAGGGCCTCCTCAACGTTGGCGTCCCACCCGTCAGTGAACTCGGGACGGTCACCCCACAGCATGGGCACGAAGTTGTACTTGTCATCCAGACCGTTGCGAGAAGAGCCCCAGTTGTAGCCCCAGGAGCAGGCCTCGCAGCCGTCGCCGAAGATGTTGGCCAGAACGGCGTCGTTGTAGGCGAGGCCTCGCTTGGAGAAAAAGGGGACTTCTTGTTGCATTGATAGAGAATCACCCAGGTCAGGGACAGGAGCGGGAGTGGGCTCCGAGGTGGGTTCCGGAATGCTCACCACGGTCTCCAAGGTTGTAGGGTTGGACCGGTGGACATGGCGGTATCCGTGAGACGAAGCCGAAGCCTGCGCAGTGAGAGCGCCGAGAAGAGCAGTAGTAGTAGTCTTAATAAACATGGCGGCGAAGGGTTGTTGGTGTGAAAAGAATGGTCTGGTGGTTCTGAATAAAGATATAGGCAGACCGAACAGTATGGCTGCTTTTTGAAGTTGCTGGACTGTCAAAGGAGCAAATGGGAATCAGAATATGATATTGACGACCTGTCGCCAAGTTGGTGATAAAGGAATGACTGGGGTGAGAATCCTGGCTGAGCAGTCTCTCAAAGACGCTTGCAAAGGAAAAAGGAGTGTAGAAGCGGTAGCTAGAGATCCCCAAGTCTAGTCCATGGAGGGCGAGAGGGCTGAACTTATCAAGCCAGGCTGCGGCTTACAATCAAGGCTCGCGAAAAGCGCATCAAACTAAAAGAAACGTTAACACAACCAATCGAGTTGAAAGATTCGAAAAAGGATTTCCTTCCTAGTAGTATTATGGATGGCAACAGACATGCCCATCACACACATGGCTGGGCTCCACATGTCGTGTAATGCCATGACCCAAAATAGCAGGTGAAGCAAGTCTCAAATCTCACCATTCCTACCATTCCTACCGACCGCAATCGAACACGATCTAGATGGGGTGAGAAGCGGGCGGTAATCAAGCTTAGCCGTGCCTCTTGCCGCACAGTACAGTCATTCTGCATTTTAAATTGAAAAGTTGCAAGTGAGGATGGGTTGTAGTGCACCTGGAACCACGGGATACTTAGTGTACTGATCCCCAACGGCTCGGGGATAAATGGGAAACCAACGTGTCCATATCCTATCGAAGTTTTTCGGTCGGCTGTTTCAGAATGGTAAAATTAGAATCCAACTCGGAAGGCTGAAGGTGCGTCTAACAGGTCAGCCTGAGATAAGATGTGGAAATAGGCCACATGTTGCGAATGCGATCAAATCGCGGAACTCGTCAAGCACTAGTTAGCATTAATTAGATAATCTCAATCAAGTAATTCTGAAATATAGAATGATTGTACGGAGTATCTGCGAAGCCTATGGCCACATGCAAGCGCCTAGAAAGGCCATGAACTCATAGCACTGACACTATCCGCGCCGTGTGTTAATAAATCTATTTGATGTCTAATAATATACATAGTAAAGCTCACAGACTCCAGTTACCCCATATCCTTCTTGGCTAAATCCGCTAAATTCACATGATATCCATGCATCTCACCCTCGTTGGGCTCGTTGTCCACTCTGCTCCTCAGATTCATCTGCGGGACCGCTAAGGCGCCACACCTGCATTCTTGAGCGATTTATGATTCATTGGTTACCATCAGCCAATGATTGGTTTCGTAGTCTAGTTGGTTATGGCATCTCGTTAACAGATAATGTTAACAACTTCCGAGAAGGTCCCCGGTTCGAGCCCGGGCGAAACCATTCTTTTTTGCTGGTGTTTGATTTTCGTCGTCCTTGTCACCTAGGGCGCATCTGAGCTTGAGAGTATGGCTTGGTTTTGATCCTCGACTCCTGGCGGCTGACTTTTTTTTCTTCTTGGGTCGTACCACATTATTCATCGTACCAGATAACATTGGACTAACACTGTTCGTACGACGCTTATGGGTTGCGAACATCGGACGTGAGCATCAAGTCTCAATGAGACATGATGAGCACTACCGACTAAAGACACCGTAGCCAAAGGCGACAAGAGTCATGCCCTCGGCTGAGCGACAGGTGGCGGAGCAGTGAGCCCTCCCTGATATGGTGTAGTCACCACGGCCTCGTCCGAAGACACCGATGCATAGTCGACCAGCTCCAGCTGCGACTGCCCAGACTTTCCGGACTCCATGCTTGTGCCGACCATGGTGAGCGACGTGTTCCCTAGCCGGTTCCCTCGCCGGTTCTCGCCATGGTAGAAGGCGGCCCTGTCGAGGTCGTCGCACGAGTGCTCCTGCGTGCCATGGGGCGTGCTGATCCGCTGCCTGATCTCCGTCGTCATGGCGATGCCGTGCTCTGGAGGTTCTGGGTGCACTCCCCGGCTTCCACGGCGGTCGTACCAGCCCGTCACGCTTCGCTGCTGTAGGTGGCGGCGGCGAGTTGACCCGCTGCTCTGCAGGATGGACGGCGAGATAAAGTAGCTGTTGGGTTCCTCGACGGCGTCGGACCGGGGCCGTGGAATCAAGCGACGCAGAAAGCTGGCGACACTGCAGCGGCCTCCTCCTGCTCCTCCCCCTCCGGCGGCATCCAAGTACGACTTCCGGCTGTTGTCGCGGGTGAGGTCACGCCGGCGCGACGAGTTGGCCAGCTGCATGAGCTGGTTGAGGACGGCAAACTCGAGCTTGAGCTTGACGCTGTAGATGGCGCCCTTCATGACGGCCTCGAGGAAGTACTTGTTGAGGTACTCCATGGTGAGCATGGCCAGGTCCATAGCGATGATGGCCACGTTGATCCACAGCAGCTGGACCATGACGGAGCGGATGCTGCGGCGGTACGCGGGGCGCAGGAACTGCAGCGTGGCCCAGATGTAGATGCCCGAGATGGCCAGCTCCTGCACGCAGAACATGGTCATCTGTATCTTCTCCATGACGCGGAAGCCCTCGCTGAAGCGGCGCCAGTCCGGCGAGTTGGAGCCGTACGTGAGCACCGTCGTGGGCAGGTGCATGGCCACGGCGTTGAAGACGATCATGGCCAACACGCCGCGGATCAGGCGCGGCTCGTGGACGACGAGGTGAAGCCGTGAGTACAGCACCAGCGACTGCCCCGTCACCATGGCGTACCAGCCGATGGTGATGAGGGTGCAGGTGACCTGGTAGGCGCGCACGATGCCGTACAGCTTGAGGATGAAGGCGGTGGAGTGCAGGGCGATGCCCCAGATGCAGGCGAAGACGGACCAGAAGTACAGGCCGCGCTTGCGTTTAAAGGTCATGTAGACGGCAATGTTGAGCTCGATGACATTGTACCAGGCGATACCGGTGAAGGCGGCCAGGGTCATGTGGAGGGCCAGGTTGGGCTTGTCGAGGTTGAGAGGCGTGTTGGTCGACCCATTGTCGACATGTGGCTGGGTGTTGGCACTAGAGGCCATGATCGAGGCCGTAAAGGGTGAATCGAGGTCGACGGTCCAGCGTCGCCAGCATCGTTCGAGGGTAATAACAGGGTATGGCCTCTCCTCCTATGATGGGCACCGCGGATGCAACTGTAGACGCGGCCTCCGTACTGGTCTTAGCATGGTTTCTCACCAGCAATCAGGAGGAGAATGGACTCGGGCAGTCGTGGTCACCCAGACTTGTCATCCGCACGCTGGGGCGTAGAATTTGGAAAGGGTACCTACCGACTTTGACTGTCCCGAGCCCTGCCTTGTATATGGGGTCAACGAGGAGATACAAGTCTAGGGTTCCCATGTATCGCGCACGTGGGAGAGACGCGATTTTGAACAATATCCAGATCAAAAAAGGGACAGGTCAAATTGTCACGTCCATGTACGGATACGTCAGCGAGAATTCCAGCTCGTCTGCAAACTGACCAACTGGTGCTGGCGTCGCCGAAGGGCGAGGGAGGACCCCTGTTGACTAACCCTTGACTGGTATGGCACGATGCAGGCTGGACGATCCTGACAGTGACACGATGATCTTGCCGCCGCCCAACTCCCCATCTTCCATGGCGCACTCCAGGCCTCCACGTTCGAGGTGATGTCAATTGCCGTCACTGTACGGATAGTAGAAGTGCATCATCACCGATGGGATCGAAACAAACTGCTGATCCAAGCACTCGGGGACCAAGGGGCCTATAGTCCTTGGATAGATTGAACACAATTGTTTGTCTACGGGCGGTCGAGTCTATTCACATGGGTGCCCTTGTCTGCACTTGGGCTGTTGGGTATTTCCAATCTTCCCGTCTTACTCCGTACATGCATGTCCTGGTATTACCTGTCTGGTGGGCTATTACGTGCCTGTTGAAGCACTTATTAGCCGCTGGTCCGCCTCAGCCAAAGAGTCGTGGCGCGAGGGGTGACTGACCAGTAATATTCTCGATTGATACCAAACTCAACCAAAGGATCTGGGGAAGTGCTTTTTCTAATTATAAGTTAATGAGTGACGACCAGGGTCATGGCGGGCGCGTGACGTTTTGGATGCATTCCAAGCGACAGCCGACGAGCACGCAAAAGGATGATTCTTCCAAAACTTGCGACTGGTAAAGACTTAGATTGTACGCACCTTGTAAAATACCGTCATCAGACGCACCTTTTGTACTCAATACCTGACTGGGAAATAACTGGTTGCGTTAATACGAACTGCCAAAGCGAGAGTCGGGGAAGACACTGTTCCGAAGACTCGGGATCCCCACAAGTCCCCGCAAACTGGCCACCATCGGGATGGCTCCTATGGACAAGAATGGGTGGGTATTGTATTACTATGATGTTGCTGGCCTAGATGCAAGTGAAGCATGTTTTCAAACACCGCTGATGCATCGCTCCAGATAAATCCACCCCATGATGGGATCGAGACCAAGTTGAGCGCTGAACTTCTCTCCACCAGACTGGTTCATCATGTGGCACAGGCGCATGGCGTCTTCTGGCGCATCCTTCAGACCCCAAAACACCTCAGTCGGTGAGACAATCATGAACCGTAAGACGGGATAAGAGTGATTCCTTTCTCTATCGTTGGGTCTTTTACTCGCAAATGATAGATATTCTGAATGGCTGTGTGATTGCTCCTTTTTCACCCACTCGGCGGTTCCGGTACTCGCGCTACCCTGTACTCCACTCTAGGCAAACGACAAGCCCATGAGCTTTGCCTTCAGCGCCACAGGTCAGTACTGTGCCGGCGTGGCCGAGGTGGAAGATAAAGTCAAGTTAATCAACATAAGGAGATGGTAGATTTCATCTGACATTTGTCTAATTTGTCGCTGATCAAGATGCCGGTCATCCATCCATATTTACGACGATGACCTGGAGTCCGATTTATAAACCTAGGCATTCGACGAGCAGCCAGCTCAAAAATGGTGGTATCGAGAGGAGTTCCAAGTCACATAGGAAAAGAAATGCACAGAGATTCTATCCCGTGCGCCAACGCCTCGCACATGTGAACCGACACAACACCTGGCACCCATACCCATAGGTTGTCCCCCACCCCCCTTAATTCAGTAAAATATCGTAACCGTCCTTAGTGATTCTCACCTCCTCTGTCCCGTACCCATACTTGCGCCGTATTAGCTCAAAGATGATGAGCCCCGCGCTCGTGCTCGGCACCTGCCTGATCGAGTTCCACCAGAACCCGCGGTACAGCCAGCGTCCTAGCCCTAGGCCCTCGGACCTCGCCTCGGCCGCGCACACGGCCCACGTCTCCTGGTACGCGTGGTAGTAGGCGCGCAGCATGCGCCAGCGCCGGGGCCTGGTACCGCCATCCTCGACGACGGCCCGCGACGCCTCGCGCAGCCGCGCCGCCTTGGCGTCGATGTCCTCCAGGTGGTCCCAGTGTTGGACCTGGAAGTGCGTCAGCGGGTGCAGCAGCAGCTGCTGCGCAAACGATGCGCTCGTGCCCGCCAGCAGCAGAAACATTGGCTCGAGCGCGTAGTGCGGCCGGATGACGGTGGTGCTGGAGGTGTGGTCGCGGTGCGACGGGCGCTTCATAGCCAGCAGGTCGACAATGTCGTCCGCGAGGCCGCCATAGTACCACGTCACAAAGCGGTAGTAGCCCTGCGCCTTGACGTACTCAAACGTGCTGAAGAAGACGGCGCTGCCCAGCCCGTCCTTGGCAAACGACAGGCCCCAGCCGGCAAAGATGCCCCGCAGGCCGATCTCGCGCAGCTTCTCAGCCCCGAAGCTCCACATGCTCCGCGGCCGGTTGCTGCCGTCACTGGGCATCATGTCGCGGTGGTCGTACCGGGCCTGCAGGGCATCCAGCGGCGCGGCCAGCACGCTCTGCAGGGCGCCCGCCATCAGGCCCGCGGTGAAGGTCGCCGTGGGCGGCGGCGGCGGGTACGCGCGCTTGGTGGCGCGGGCGCTCTCCTCGTGCATGTGCCCCAGGATGTGCAGGTAGCTCGTGTAGAGCACGGCGCCGACGCCGACGTTGGCGATGAGCGGCGGGAGGATCTGCTGGGGCACGATGCTCCAGCCCTGGTGGCGGATGGCTGAGGTCAACACGCCCGGGGTGGTGCTGCGCAGCAGGAGCCATGCCTGGCGGAAGAAGACGCTGAGGCGCGAGGCGTTTGCGTCCGCGACGACGGCCTTGAGCATGCGCTTGGTCTGCGCATGGTGGACGCTGCGCGCATAGCCGAGGTAGTCGACGCGTGTGCGGAAGAAGGCTTTGGCGGGCGCGCGGAAGTAGAAGGCGACGAGCTGGGCGCTTAGGGCTCTGACAGACGCTGCCGAAGCGGCTGTGGCGGCGTTGTTACGTGGGTTGCGGTCCGGGAGGTTGAGACGGGAGTCCGGGTCAAGCTGGATGGGCAGGTCGCCGGGGGGCTGACGGGGTTCCAGGGCCGCGGGCGAGGCGTCATTGCGACCGGGTGTCATGGCTTTGCCGTAGCATTGTGAGCCCCTCGGCGAGTCTTGGCGTGGTGCGTGAGGTAAGGCGAAGTGGTGAATGTGGCCGTGAGAGAGACAATCTTTATGGGGGGGCTGTGTTCAAGGCTGAGAACTGCCGAGACACGGGGAGTCGCTGACTCAGCTGTCACCGGGGGATTTGATTGGCTCAGCGCTTATACAACGCCTATCCGCGACTCATACGCGCGGTACTCTTGAAACAGACGAGAACCCCCATCATAGGTGTTGCAAAAATGCGATGCTGCTATTAAGCAGCCAGTACTGGACTTTATATAGTACGACAATAGGTAACTTGTATACGTACATGGGCAGTAGCAGCAAATCCCATCAGATCAACTATTGAGTTTGGTCTTTAGTTGGGTATCTAATCTCATAAGTTTCATATAAATCGACCACCATCTTCCCAAGGCCGTCTTTTGTGCGCCGTACGCCCCGAACCTGTAAATGCTGTGTCTCATTTAATCAACCCTCCTAATACTCCTCCGGCTGCTCCCTGCCATCAATCCACTTGCTCATATACGGTCCGTCGAGCCAGAACCCGAGCTTTCTGTAGTAGCTCCGTACGCCGACTCCTGAGATGACACTCAGCTTGACGCTGCCGTGCTCGTCGCGTGCGATCCTCTCCGCCTCCTCCATGAGCAGCGTGCCGAAGCCCTGGTGCTGGAACTTGCGCGGGTCGCGCGCGTGCACCGGCACCGCTGTCCCGTACACGTGCAGCTCACGCACCATGCTCGTTGGCTGGCCCGTCAGCTCCTCGCGGTATGTGTACTTTTCGGTGCACTTGCGCAGGCGTAGAAGTGCCACCAAGATGTCCTGCTTCGGATCCTCGTACGCCAGGAACGTCTCCCAGCCGCCGTTAGCTGTGTAGTCTCTGCGGACAAGCTCAATCTGGTTCGGGCGGATCTTGTTCTTGACCTCATTGACGCCGACCTCGCGAGTTCGCACGTCGCGGCACGTCGTGCCAAAGTCCTTCATCCGCGCCAGTGCCAGCTCTCGCAGGTTTCCGTTCTCCACACCAGACGAGACCAGCGGCATAGGAATGTCTCGCTGGACTCGGTAGATGCGGGTCCACGGCGGGATGAGCGCCATGATCCTCGCCACCAGGTCAATCAGCCCGTTTGGCGTGTAGTTCTGATACCGCCCTGTCCGCCACAGCTCGTACAAGCCAGTTCCACGGATGACCAGCGTCGGGTAAATCTTCAGACCGTCTGTGCGGAATGCTGGGTTCTCAAAGTATTCCCTGAACTGGTCCATGTCGCGTTCCATGCCGACGTTGGGGAGATCCGGCATCATGTGGCTCACAACCTTGAAGCCGGCATCCTTGGCCAGGCAGAATGTCTCTGCCACGGCCGCAACTGTGTGTCCTCGGTTCGAATCGCGTGCGACGTCTTCGTATAGAGACTGGACACCCACTTCGAGGCGCGTGCAGCCATACCGCAGCATGTCCGTCAGGTGCGGCTGCAGGCAGTAGTCCGGACGCGTCTCAATAGTGATTCCGACGCACTTGATATTGCTCATCTCGCCAGCCTCCACCGCCTCGTCCACATTGGAAGTCTGGTAGCCGCTCAGCGCATTGTGCAGCTGTGCGATAAAGTCCTCCCGGTACGAAGAGGGCAGGGACATGAAGGTGCCACCCATGAGAATGTACTCGACCTTATCCACTGAATGTCCCAGCGACTTGAGCTGGTCCACCCGTCCTCGCGCCTGCTCAAAGGGGTCGTATCGCGCCCGGATGGCTCGCATAGATGTCGGTTCGTATCCGGTGTACGACTGGGTGCTGTACTCAAAGTCGGAGTCCGGACCGCCGGGGCAGTAGACGCAGATATTTCCAGTATATGCAATGTGTGGGCAGCGATGCGGCTTGCACATGACGGCGACGACGGCGATTCCTGAGGATGTTCCTGGAGCTTATAAGTATGGCTCTCAAGGTCGATGGGGATGGGTACATACGGATCGGCTTCGCAATCAGCTTCGGTAGAATGTATTTCTTGTAATGTTCGGGGATGGCAGCAATGATAGCCGTCAGGGGCGGAATGTTTCCTAGTTTGTGCTTCTTGGCCATCTTTCCGCGTAGTGTGTTGAGGTTGATGTCCTTGGAAGGCCGTCCATCCTTAGTCGCTTCATGGTCTTCGATTAGGACGTTTGCGACGTCGGCGCAACATCGCAGGAAGCGCTCGGCCTCCGGGATTAGATCGGCGCCCTTCTTCTTCGGCCCAGGCGCCGCCATGGTCGTTATTGCGGCAGTCGCCATTGTCGTGTCGAGCGATGGCAGATGTTGTGGCTGAATACAACGGGAAAAAGGCCGACATAAAATGTGCCCCTCGTCGATGAAGGTAAAGTAAGCGTCAGAGACGGTGGTGGGGCAAAATTTCGAGACCAACGTTTTCACGCTAGAATTATAAACGAATAACAGAACGGAGCACCGTCTAGAAACTCTCGGCAACCGTACACGGCAATATCGGAAAAATTGTGCACCGTGCCCCCGGTACCACCCGACCCCATGGGAACGCCCACCTGATACGTACACATCGCGAAAGCTTCCTGTGCGAGATTCTGATTCGAAGGATTCTCCCTCAGCCAGCAGCTCCAAGCACCAGCAGCAGCCTCCTGCCCTCTTTTCCCCCTTTCCTCCCCTCAAGAGCTCTAGACTTGCTCGCCTCTCCCCTCCTCCACCCATCATGCAAGCCGTTCCCCGATCAGTCCTGCGCCCGGCGGCGCTGCGCCAGGCTTCTCGTCGCGCCTACAGCTCCGGCAGCAGCCCCTACTCCAAGACGATTGACAACCTGCGCATCAACAGCGAGACCAAGCTGATCTACCAGGGATTCACTGGCAAGCAGGGAACGTAAGTTGAATATGGGACGGGAGCTTTGAGGTCCCCCTTTGCTGACTCATGACATAGCTTCCACGCCCAGCAGGCCATCGAGTACGGTACGATTGACCCGCGCTCGAGCTGATAATATCGCATGGGAACACGAAGCTGATCCAAAGCTTAGGAACCAAGGTCGTTGGTGGCACAAACCCCCGGAAGGCTGGCGAGACGCATCTGGGTCTCCCTGTCTTCAAAAATGTCTCTGATGCCGTTAAGGAGACGGGCGCCACTGCCAGCGCTATCTTTGTCCCGTACGGAGATCCCCACCCGACCCTTTCGGAAACCTAGCTGACCATAATAGCCCCCCTCTGGCTGCCTCTGGTATTGAGGAGGCCCTCGAGGCCGAGATTCCTCTCGTTGTGTGCATCACCGAGGGTATCCCCCAGCATGGTACGTCAGCGAAATGCCAAGCCCCTGACTCGGGGGTTCGCGCTAATGAGCTCCAGACATGGTCCGCATCACCTCCATGCTGAAGTCCCAGGACAAGACCCGTCTCGTCGGCCCCAACTGCCCCGGCATCATCGCCCCCGGCCAGTGCAAGATTGGCATCATGCCCGGCTTCATCCACAAGCGCGGCCGCATCGGCATCGTCTCCCGCTCTGGCACCCTGACCTACGAGGCCGTCAACCAGACCACCCAGGCTGGCCTGGGCCAGTCTCTCGTCGTTGGCATTGGCGGTGACCCCTTCAACGGCACCAACTTCATCGACTGCCTCAAGGTCTTCACCGAGGACCCTGAGACCGACGGTATCATCATGATTGGCGAGATTGGTGGATCCGCTGAGGAGGAGGCCGCCGAGTTTCTCAAGCAGGCCAACACTGTCGGCAAGGGCAAGCCCGTCGTCAGCTTCATCGCCGGTATCTCTGCTCCCCCCGGCCGCCGCATGGGCCACGCGGGCGCCATCGTCGCCGGAGGCAAGGGTGGTGCCGACTCCAAGATCAAGGCCCTCGAGGACGCCGGCGTCATCGTCGAGCGTTCCCCCGCCGGTCTGGGCAAGGCTCTCTATGACGAGTTTGTCCGCCGGGATCTGCTGTAAATGTGTGTGTCAAGGCTGGGCAAGGGGATTGATTCGTCTGTACCATGAGGCGGCAGCGCGCTGCGTTTCTTTAATTGTTCCATTACCGTACGTATCTCATATAGAACAGGCAGGCCGGCGAAGCATCAGAGGCTATTGGATGTGAATACATTGCACGCACTCTTGGAGACTCCCCCCGATGTGACTGGGCCATGAGGCCGAGAGGACACTGCTATTTGATGCATTCCCGTTTCCCACCCAGACGCCGACTAACGATACTCACCGCGTCTTCGCTGAGACGACCCTAATGCTGAAACCCAAATGATGTGTACCATTCTATAAACTCCCTCCCAGATGCATCCGATCAAAAGATCCGCACGGAGTCCCTGGGGTTCCGTACTTTGCCGCGCTCCTCAAATAAAATCATCGCTAATCGTCGCCTAGGAGGTAAGCAGTGACGTCGCCGATGTATGCGTCCTCCATATTGTAATCCATGCCTCCGTGCCGGGGGAGGCCGACATGCTGAAAGGCCTCCACCACGGCCTCCACCTCGAAGCCCATGTTGGTGAAGCGGGCGACGAGGTTCGGATGGTAGCCCTTGCATCTATGCTCGCTTGTTAGCAACCCTGCCCAGCACATTGTATGCGTATGCACATGCGTATGCGCACACACGCGACACACGCACCTTTGCTCTAAAGACGACGGCTGGCTCCCACCGCTGTCGGCCTTCTTGTACTTGCTGAGGTCGAGCTCGCGGCGCGGGGCGCCTGCGTACTTGACAGCCCACGAGTGGGCCTTCTGGGCGAAGCCCTCCGGGTCTTCGAGCATCATCTTGGCCACCTCGGCGTCCTGCGGGTCCTTGGCGTTGGGAAACTCGAGCAGCATGCGCAGCGACAGGAGGGCCGTCTTGATGGTCTGCACAGGCGACCAACCGGTGCTAAGGGTGTCGAGGCAGATGGCGCCCTGAACAGGGTTAGTGACTGGGGGGCGGATCTCTCTCCTCCTGCGCCTGCAACGACGGCCGCGCAGCGGTGGAAGGATTGTGCTCGGGACTCACTGTCTGGCTGCTGATATTGGGGTGCCACATCTTGGTGATAAAGTTCATGGATGGCGCCTTGAAGGGGTACGAGTCGGGGATGGAGATCTTGACGATGTAGGTGCCGCCGGCGTATGGGGTATCGGGCGGGCCAGGGATGGTGCCGCGGAGCTCCTGGAGGGAGGCATCGTCGACAGGTTCGGCAAAGACGCCCGAGCTGTCGCGGTCAGCTTGGATGTCCTGCAGCTCCTTGGTTACGCGGCGGTCGCGGCTGGTTGTCATGGCGGGCGAGTGGGCGCGCGGGCAAGTGGGGATGCCCAGGTGCTCGCGACGGTTCGAGATGGATAACGTGGATATCCGAAGGGTTGGCGTACGGGTACTGGGCGTCAATCGTGTGCTGTTCGTTGCTGGCAGCTTCTCCCGCCGCGGGGCATTGATGGAGGAGGGAAGTTTCAAGAAGGTCCGAGTTTGGAGGAGGGGCTAAACTCATCCGCGCTTAACGGGCAACAGGGCAAGTTCCCAGTTCACTTCCGTACTGCGTGCACCTGCCCATTTTCTTGGGGAAAACAAATGTCTGATGTCAGCTATATCTGTCATTTAAACCTTCCAATTATGGGACTAAGAATCCCAGATACCAGGTGACCTTCTCGACCAACGACGTGGCGTTTGGGCTGATGAACGACGTCACTCGAAACGGAGCAGGAAGCTGCTCGGGTCAAA
The DNA here is from genome assembly GCA_016490725.1 of Amphichorda felina. NCBI lineage: Eukaryota > Fungi > Ascomycota > Sordariomycetes > Hypocreales > Bionectriaceae > Amphichorda > Amphichorda felina. The sequence goes on from JAEMHR010000151.1 coordinate 40,719, forward strand.
CGTCGGAATGCAACATCACGAATGGAGAAAGAGGTTTGAATGCCGCGTATTTATACGCTTAAAGTTATTGATAGCTTGCTAAAATTTCCATCCAGACTGCTGAAACCCCGACCTGGCCAGTTTCTCCTTCTCGTCCAACGCGGAGCTCGCATACAGGTCATCTTCATTTGACTTCGCCACATTTCTGGGGCTCTTCTTCTCATCCCCATGCGACGACTCTTCATAGGCGGGCGGAGGTTGTGGAACCCCGTCGCCGCCGTCTATGGCAGGATCGCCGGGTGGAGGCGCACTGCCTACCTCGTCCACGACGTTCTGGTCAATATCCCTGCGTCCCTCAAGCACCTTGAGCACCTCCAGGAGCGGCTTCGCGCCTAGTGGCCAGGCCACGTCGCCCCTGAGGATCGTCTTGGCCGTGATACCCCGCTCATTGTAGAACAGGGCATTGGCGTTAGCCCGGGCGAATATGACGGTGCCGTCGACTTGTAGTCCTGCCCACAGCCCGCGGCTCTTGATGTAGCTCCACACCGGGCGCGCTGTCTTGCTCACGGCGGCGTTGACAGCGGCACCACCGCCGATAGGGCCCACGGCCACGCTGACGTTACCGCCGAGGGCGAAGCGCGGGTGGGTAAACGCATCGACCTGGGCGCTCGTGTTCAGTACACAGACACAGTCGTAGACGTCGAGGCCGAAGACGAAGCCCGCGCCGAGACTCGAGATGACGAATGCCGAGGGGGGAGACCAGGTGCCGTCGGATCGGCGGGCGACGACAACGCCAGAGCCACCCGAGAGAGAACCAGACCAACCACCAGCGCGGATAGTGTTGAAGATGGCGAGGCCGGCGCAGTTCTGTAGGACCTGGGGCGGGATCTTGACCATGGACTTGCGCGTGAGGCCTGTGGGGTGCATGGTCCCGTTCTTCTTGGGAGGAAGTTCAGTGTCAAGGTCTGTGATATTGTTAGACTGGGCGTTCCAAAGTCGGCCTTCTAGGTACTTGCTGGTGAATGAGTAGAGGATGCGGGCAGCCTTGATGGTCTCGTTCTCGAGACGGTCAGGCCACCAACCTTCGGCGCCAATGACATTGGCGGCCTTGTTGACAGGCCATCCGGCCTTGGAACTGATCTTGTGGAGGCGCTGCCCCAGTGTGATTTTGGCGGGTTTGGCGATGGGGCCTATCTCGCTGTAAGTACGAGAGTGCTCTATGGGAATCTCGGTAGGAATTCCTTGGGCGGGAGGATGAACGGCCTCGTTGGCGACAGCATCTCCGTACTTGGTAATACCGGTGGTGGTCATGAGGGCTGTTTATCGATGGGATGGGTAGGCAATTGTATGTTTGAGATCGATGTTCTGGGAGTCTGGTTCATGCCCCAGATCATTGCCAAGGGCATCCCCAGACAATGCCTTTATAGATGACCATGGCTGGCTGTGCTCTGACTGCGTCGCACCGTGGCACCCATGAGCTCGGAAATATGAACTCCATCCGACGCACACTCGCCGCGCGGCACGTTATCGCTGTCTATCTACTACTTATTAAGCGCTGGTGATAGGCGTGGATAGCCGTGGCCAGTGTGGCGCGGCCGCTGCCATTGCGCGTCGATGTTGCGTGGGAGGCGAGGGCGAAGCACCGAGATCGGCGACTGCGGACAAGTAGGTGATAAGTAACCTGTCCATCTTCAAGGCCCTACTGGGTGCCCCAGGGCTTTATGGGAGTATACAGTGACTGGATACGCCCCATGTAATATAATAATAGCATCAGCCTGGTACAGATATTCGATTCAATAGTAAATAAGTCCAACGTGGAGGCGATCGTGGCGGCTGGACCCAATCCGCGGGTAGTATGTCACGGACAACGGCCGATCGGGACCAGCTATAAGAAGGTCGACAATATCCTTTGAAAAGTTTTATGGGTGCCACTAGTAGCCATATGGGCAAGCAGAGCTGTGCTTCTTCCCCTGTAATAAGCCTACAGGGCTCCTTGCGGGCGGCCGTTTCCGCCCCCGTCTGCCTTTATTGTCTGCTCTGTTATCTAACTCTACTTTTATCTTGTTACGCTATGAAATAAGATCCAAGGGAAGATGACGTCTAGACCAAGCGAGAATAGAAGTGAGCAGCATCCAGGCTGATCTCCTGAACATCGACTTATACCACGGGCCTCTAATGCTGAAACGAATTACGAGATGTCGGGTTTATTTAATTCCCGCCCTCTTCAAACGTCATAAAATCTTGCCTTCTTGGATTTCCTTGATTACAATACCAAACAGTGACGTTGATATTGTCAGCCATGTCAAACTGTTCCTCATCGTCCGTGATGTCGACGTCGTCGACATGATAATAACTGTTCTCCTACAGTTGTTTTTCCAATTCTTCGGCGCTATCCGTGCCTTTCTTAATCAACACTTCGTCGCCGTTGCAGTTGTCTAGTACCAATTTGTGACACGACCGCTGGGGCTGTTCGCGCCAGTTATACATTCTTCCTCCACGGAAGACTCGTCCAATGCTTCTAGATTGGCTTACCTAAAACAGTGTATCTGACTCGCTGTACTCCGTACCTCGCCACAAGAAAGATGGAATGGAAATTCATATTTGAGGGTGTATTCTGGAGTATATTTGTGACACAGTCTACATAACCACACTGCTAAAAGCGACGCCCCCACAGGAGTGGCTGTAGGGTTGCCTGTTTTGCACTTTGTTTTGGCTATAAGTTGTAACAATCTGCACTTCGACTTGCCAGCGACGTCTCTTCGAGGGGCTTAGCTGGGGCTTCGTTGTGGCTGATGTTCACGCCCGGCAGTCCGACAGCCTTACAGCTATCAGTATGCCGCCCGATGCTGCATTAGCTTGGCCAACGTGCAGACCCATGAGCACATGATGCAGACCATTGATCAGTGAGGCGGAACTGCGCCATCAAGTCCCTTGGAAGTTTTCTGTTTCACTCCTTTCCGTCCATGCTCTTAAATGTCCCTTTTCGCCATCACGTAATTGTGGATACATGTAGCTTTGTGTTGCCTCTAGCCGTGCAACTGGGCAAACCAGCAATATGCCATCAACAGTCGACAATGAGGTAGATTCATGCCCAATTAAAGAGGATTGGCCAGAACTGTATTGACCATTTATGCAGGAAAATGCGATTGAGAGAGCCCAAAATGACTTCCTGGCGTCGTTGCCCGAGAAGGAGAAGCTCACTTTCTTGACCACGTCTTGTGCGTCCGCGGGTGACATGGTCAAAGAAATCCAGAGCCTGGATATCATGACCCGCAGGGGATCGTCCTCAAAAACCTGCATATCCGTGGTCCAAAAGCTGGGCGACCGGCTGGAGCCCTTTTTTAAGATTGTCGAGATCTTCGTCTCTTCTAAGCCAGAGGTTGCTGCCCTTGTTTGGGGATCGATCCGGTTTGTTTTCAAAGTATTTACTAATCCTTTCAATTGTTGATGGAAAATAAATTCGTTTGCAAAGTGAGAAAGCTAATGTCTTGTTTCTGATTGATAGCTGGCCGAAACCTACACCACCTTTTTCGACAAACTTACGCAGTTGTTATCATCGCTGACCGACGCGATCCCTCAGTATGATGAGATGTTGGAGCTGTGCGTCGAAAAACCCACTCAAACTCAGGATGAGAAAAGCCGAGGCAGGATACGATTGCACATTGGCAGAATATATGAGGATATCTTTAGCGTACTGCGCATTGCTACCAGTGTTTTGGCCAAACCAGATGGGAGTAAGTCGATTACCCTACGCCGTACATGTCATAGCCCCCAAATAAACATATATTCTGACTGTGTAACAGAAAGAAAGCGGACACCAGTCGTCTTGAGCAGCCTTGTTTGGAAACCGTTTGAAGCCCGATTTGGAGAGGTCATGGATCGAATGGCGACCAACCGCCGGTTTGTTTTCCAACAACTGATGATCTGGAACGCCGCCATGTCTTCGAAAGAAATAGCCAAAGCAGCAACGGAGCGTGATGTGAGCACCATTGAGCGTGAGGACGCGGCTTTGGAGCGCAAATTGGCCGAGGATGAGAGGAAAATTATGGAAGAGGAGAGAGCCCTTAGCGCTGAGCATAGGCACGATACAACGGCACGTCTCGAGACGATATACCAGAAACTGCAGGATCTCGAGTCCAAAAGAAAACGTATTTGGAACTGCGCCATTTGCGGTATACGTGGATTCTTTCGAAGCTAATTGGGTTTGCAGGTAAAACATTGCTCAAACTTCAGGAGTGGATATCCGCTCCGAGCTATGTTGATTGCTATGAAAGATCTCTACGGCAACGCCTCGAGGGCACGGCTTCCTGGATCTTTGAAGAGGATGCATACAAACAGTGGCTATCTGGGAAAGGCGATGCGAAGCCTACTCAGAGAAAGTTTGGATCGAATTTACTCTGGATACAAGGTTGGGATGGATACTCTAACCCCCTAGCGAGGCGAACGTGGGACTAATAACGCGTCTCCTTAGGGAACCCTGGAGCCGGCAAGACGGTTCTTGCGACATCCATCGTCGAGGAGCTACAGCGTACTGAGCCTCATGCTGAATCATACTCCCCGGTGCACTACTACTTCTTCGACCACCATTGCCCCCCGGAGTGTGCGCCATCGAGTGCTTATCGGGCTATTGCAGCCCAGATTCTTTGGGAGAACAGGACTGATAGCATCCTACTCGATCGTCTTACCTTCCTCATGGACACTAAGAAGGGGGGTCAGCTCCGCGCTACTGACGCCCAGCTTCTGGATATCCTCCATCTCTGCCTGGACCCAAATGCAGTTCTGATTCTAGATGGTGTCGACGAATGTACAGATAGCGAATCATTTAGCCACGCATTGCTGGGACTGTCAAACCGTTTGCCGAGCCTTCGACTGCTGCTTCTTAGCAGAGTTAATGTCTCATCACTGAAGCTGGCGGTTCCAACCGGACGAAAGTTTGCGATGCAAAAGCGCAAAACAAGACCTGACATCTACCGCTTCTTCGCAGAGAAGCTCGAGGACATGATAGAAGATGGGCTTCTTCCCGAAGATTCTTTGACAGACGAGGACAAGGCCAGCCTGACGGACCATCTCTGCAAGGGCGCAGATGGAATGTTCCTATGGGCACGGCTCATGATCCGCTGCCTGCGGTCGGCACACCTGACTAGACAACGCAGACTCCGGATGATCAGAGAGGTCAACCTGCCAGAAGGCCTGGAAAAGATGTATGAGCGCATCGTGGCGGTTATCCACGGACCCGGCTCCCACGCGGCCAACCTCGCCTCCAAAGTCCTCACGTGGCTTGCCTTCTCCATCGTACCAGTGACTTCGCGACAGCTCCGCGCAGCGATTGCTGCTCAGGAAGGAGAGACCCTGAGCGCTGACGGTGATGAAGATGAAGTGGTCGAGTTCCAAGAGTGTGCCGTCATGGCCTGTGCTGGCCTGGTCGAGCCGTGTAGAGTTGGCCCTAACTTGGAATGCCCGAAAGGAGAGACGGGATTGCGCTTCATTCACCTCTCGCTCCAAGAGCTCATAGAGGCCAAAAAGAATAATGAGGGTGCTCAGTTCTCACTCATGACAAAACCACTTGGTGTCACTTTGGATCATGATGCCTTCAGGGCTGGTCCACGGGCTATAACGGCGTCGCGGCATTTTAATGATCCTCACAGAGCTAGGATGGAAGCATCTGAATTGGAGGGCTTCTCAACCGGGCCGACAATATTTCAACCACTCGTTTCTAGACCGGTGGTTTCTCATCTGGTTATGGCAGCCTGCTGCCTACAGCATCTCCTATACCACTCGCCTGCCGGACCACTTTCAGGCACACTGAATCAGCAGATTTCAGAGGAAGATGTCAACCAAAAGCACTGCTTCACAACTTACGCATCTGTCCATTGGTTCAGTCACCTTCAGAGAAGTCTGGAGAGGATGGACGTATCGTTGACCCCCTCGTTGGCCCATATTGAGTCCATGTTCCTCAGCCTCCTCTCGACATTCTTGGGCAACTCTCTAGCCCTATCTTCTTGGCTAGAAGCATTTTACACAAGTAAATACCATCGCCAAGCGGTAGGATACGATCATCCTCCTGTGACGATAGTCCGGAACTGGATCGAGAAAATCGACAAGGCTTATATGCACAACCAAAAGCCGACGCTGGTGCTCTTGGCAAACGTCCGAGTTTCCGTAGAGTCTTTGATATTAGAAGTTCAACAGGTGGAAGAGACTTGGCATACACAGCTTGAAAAGACGCCGGGGATCGTGTGGGACGAGATGACCTTTTTTGCTAAGAGCCGCATGTTTGTGTCTCTGAATAGTATGGACATGACCATCCAGGAACCTGAGGCCCCTAACTATCCAGGAATATCCGATGATCCCGTGGCCAAAATGTCAAAGACTTCGCTGGATGGAACTATCAAGGGAATTCTATGTATTTGGGCACCGAAGTATGTCACTTTTTCAACCTGCTCAGACAGAGATCAGCTTGAAGCTAACAGGAAAAATAGATTCATCCATGACCGCAACACCTTTTCAAACTACCGCCTAGCCAGTCGCAACCGCAGAAAAGACATTCGATGGCTCTGTGATGGCTGGGTGGCTACATATCAGGTCTGGCAAATGGACCATCTGGAGCGTCCGACAGCCAAGATCCAGCTGGCCCTATGTCCAGAGGACATTGTCCAGCCTATTCGTCAATATCTGGACCATCCTATGGCCCGTGGCCTGGATCTTCCACTAGAGATTGGAACCGATGCAATGTCTTTCTGTATCCTACGCACTGTGTACTTTGTGAGGACAGCGGAGAACCCCTCCGACTCCAAGATATTCTCCCAGAAGCTTGGAGCTCTTACGCCAAATATCGAACCAGACTTCACATGGGCTGCATCAAATTCAATCGCCCCTCAGCACTCTCCATTCTTCTACAACTTACACTTTTCCCCGGACGGGAGCTTCTTGGCTTTGCACGAAGCAGAAGAGGAGGTCTCGCACCTCCTCGCATTTGAATGCCAGCGCGACGTCGAACACGACCTGCTGGTCAAGCTGTTCAACAAACTTGAGATTCACAATGCCAAGGTGGAGAAACTGTGTTTTCACCACACTCAGCCGCTATTGGCCTTCTGTGTGGTATTTTACAGAGACCGATATACCAAGCATAGGGTGCTATTGATCTGGAACTTCAGCCACCGTAAGTGAACCCAAACTTGATGTGCCCAGCGGATTCCAACCCCAGATCATCAGGGGCTGCGAGCTGACTCTTTCCAAGAATATCTAGACATTGTGGAGCGAGGCCTTTCAACCACATGGGCCCCGGAATCTATCTCATTTTCATCTTGTGGGACCTATCTTGTCATCCAGCCGGATTTCCCCAAGAATTCAGAGCCAGTTGTCATTCGTTGCCCCCAGATTCTGTCAGAGACGACTACAGGTGTCCTCAACCCCTCCGAAATGGCCTCTGATGCAGCTTATAGAAGCTCCACAACCGACACGACTCCAGACGAGTCTCAGGCTCTCACCACCATCAGGGGTCAGAGCCGGGAGATCAGCAAGGCCCTGGCTTCCACCATGATGACGAAGGTGGACACCTCCGGTGCGGGAACCGAAGTCTGCTTGACACGGTACGAAGGGGAAGCCGTCCAAAAGTCCAAGGTCGTGACGCTGCCTCGTTCAGCCCACTTTGAGGGCGCAATCCACAAGGTTCTGCCTCATCTGTCCCAGCAGGACATGTTCAGGGTCTCGGTGGACATGGATCGCCGGAGGCATTATTCCCTCGACGCCCCATCCGGCGGCCCCAATGCTTCCGTCATTGAGAAGCACGCGGCCTTTGTGGGCATTTCCTCGTCACCGCCACCCAGCTCCAGAACCCACGAGATAGGACTTGGCCGCCTGGCAGTCGATGGCGTCGAGTGGAGGCAGTGCAAGTGCGACGTTCCGTGGACAGGCGGATACATGGCGATACACTCAAGGGGAGGCTCTGCCCTTGGGCACTTTGATGCTGTTAACATAATGAAGCCGGACGAAATGCCGGCAGCCAAAGATGGTTTTGTCCCTCGACGTTGCTCAATTTGTTCAGGGAGCGTTCTAGCGCCAAAGGCTGAGCCAGAGGGCTTAGCAAAGCCAAAAGGCAAGGCAGAGGCTAAAGGGCCGCCGGAAATAAATCCAACGACACTGCCGGCTAACTCCGTATGGAAAACTATGTCTGGTTATGTGAAGTCTCTTTTCTGGACGGCGAAATGACGGCATTGGGTGTCCCAGGTAGCCTAGCACAAGGTATGCGGGTGTGGAATAGGTGCCTGACTAGATTGTAATACCGATTACCAACCTTGATGTAGTATATATACGTACTTAGACATGGTTGAGCTGGAGAGGGACTAAAACCTTTGTTTCTAAGAATTCTACGAATACCTGTCGAGCAAATGAAGGTATGTATAGCTGCTTCGCGGCTAGCATTATCACTACTATCACTATTTTCCTATGGGAAGCTATGTTGCCAATGAGAGACGGGGCAAAAAAAGGTGCAGATGGTGTGGAGGAGCTCGAATTCGGTGACGATGACTCCATGGACTAGAGATATATGCCATGCTTTGTTCCCGTCCGTAATTCCAGAGTAGATCTTGAATACTAATTTTTTTTTAAGTTGTGAGTAGACTTTTATAAAAGCCCCCCTTCTTCTACATCCTTCTAATATTCCCCTCGTCTTCCTGCTGATTGCTTGTGTCGCCCTTCTTGGGTTTCCGCGGAAACTCGCTGTTGGGTCCGCGGAGAACCCACCCAGGATGCACTGCATTTAGCAAGAGTAGAGCCACAAACATAGGCAAAGCATCGAACGCAAGTGCCCATTTTTCACTTGTCGAGAGATCATTGTCAGAGCCAGCAGGGCTGAACTCGACGAGACGGAAGATGACTCGAGTCTAGAAGAATAGCCGAGTCAGTGGGCAAGGGAGGACCGGAGAGGATTCATCCGTGTCGACAGCTTACAATAATCATTGTCAGTACGGCGAATATGATCCATGCGAGGACCATGGGCCGCCCCATATTCATGTCGCTGCGAAGTTGTCTTTTGGCCTTGACATAGAGCCTGACTATGATGACGCAGAAAAGGATGACAAAGCCCAGCTGGGCTCCGCACCCGCTCATGTACAGCTTTTTACCAATGGCGATAATGGGGCTGTCAACTTCTAGGTCTGTGACAGACATCATGCCGCCACCAGTGACCTGCGTGACGAAGCATAGGACGTCGATCCACACAAATATCTTGGTGAGCCATGTGGCGTTGATACGATAGACTCGTTGGTCGAGGAGAGAGAAGTACACTAGCCGTGAGACTGTCATATAGGCAAATGCGTTGATCCCTATAAAGATGGCGTGTCAGTCACCACTTAGTGGATCATTTGGAGATATCAAAAGGGACTTACAAAGGGGGGCTAGCAGGAAGAGAAGTTGAGCTGGAACAACGTATCCGACATTCTGCTGGTCCCGAGCGCCGAGCGCCTTCATCAGAAAAGCCAAGAACTCCCATGAGGCCCCAACAAGGAGGACCCAGCAGAAGGACTACAGGTTTATTTCTGTCAGCTGGGGTTGGGTCTCACGTGTAATAGCCAAAGCAAACTTGCCTTTTTCCATGCTACGGCCTGGATGAGATGGATCACCATGCTGAGTCCAAACAAGACGGCAAAGGCACACTCGGCCGCAAAATTGGGAGTGTACGCATATTGCGAGTTGCAGGCATCAACAGGTACCCAGCCACTTTTGTCGGGAACAGCCGTGGTGCAGCTCGGGATGGGGCTGCTGGATGTAGACGTCGGCAAGTCGCCTATGGTCGCAGAGGCAACGGGCATTATGTTTGGAGAAGGGAATCTTGAATCAAGGACCAAGACTCGAAGAAGTAGAGGTGGATGAGTGGGCAAGACTTCCTCGAGCAAGAATGTGGATTGGTTATAAATACACGTCTCGTCGAATAGATGCGAGACGAGCTCATCACTGCATCCTAGAGTTTCCAGGATCACTTCCGCGATTTCTAATCTTGGTTGATTCTTTCAAGACTCATACACCAATTACACGTTGGTAAGTATTAGGAGCCGCACCGTGTTAGACGGAAGGCCCACGTTTGTGTAATGTGCGCTGGGCATACACTTACAGCGTCGGGGCTCAGACGTGGGATTTTGAAAATTGACGAGCCAGCGAATCAAAGCCAATGAAGCGCCGGAGCCAAGCATGAGAACAGCTTCGGCCCCGAACCGGGAGTCTTCTCCACAGTAAGACGACGCGGAACCTAGGGAGAGGGTGAGGCTTGTGCTGACGGCTGACTGCTGACTGCTGACTCTGGGTTGTGAAATAGACGATCAGACCAATATGCGTCGTCCAAGTCCAGAGGCCTTTCCGCGCCAGGCATAGCTGTCAGACTAAAAGTAAGGAAAAACCGCGTAGTCTTCCGGGGCTGATATTGATATGAGGAGGCCAGGATTGACGCCGTCTCCAAAATTGGACATCGCAATATTCGCGTAATTGTTTAGAGTTTTTTTTTCGAAGATTGACGACGTGTCCAATCATTCATTCAGGAATTCCTATAGCCAACTAAGCTGCTCTTTTGTTCCCCCAGCCGTCTGGTGCATGAGTTCGTACATAAAGGAACCCTCTCTCCGTGTCAACTTGGAGCTTCTTTTCTCAGATACATGGCAGCAACAATTTACACCATCTACTTTCAATTATCCGATTTGCACCATTCAATATCACCATAAATTTAAACCTACTCCATGAAAGGGGAAATATCCATGTTCCTCTTGACAGGCGCAAGCCTCGTCTCTGGAACTATGCTCCCCCTTACCCGCCGCCAGCAAGCCAACCCACAGCCCATCATCCAGACCCAGAACGGCGTCTTCTTCCAGGTAGAAGTCCAGGTCAACAACCAGACTTTCAACCTCGTCCCTGATACGGGCAGCAGCGATCTTTGGGTCCCCGTGCCCGACTTCCAGTGCGTTGACAAGACGACCGGGTATGACCTCCCTCAGGAGGACTGCCACTACGGCCCGACGTACCAGGTCCCCGAGTCGACCGAATATGTCACCAACCAGACCTTTGGTGTCAAATATGGCGACGGCATCTCGTTGGGCAAGGTCGCCTATGCCGACGTCACGATCAATGGCATCTCCGTCGAGCACCAGAAGATTGGCATTGTCAACCGCACCGACTTTATATACGACGGCGTGGGCAGCGGGATCCTCGGCCTGGGTTTCCCACCCCTGACATCGGCACATCCAGGAACGGAGCTTGATAACAGTACGCTACTCGTAAACCGCGCATTTTACGATCCCGTCTTTGTCAAGATGTATAAGGAGGGCCTTGTGGAGCCGTGGTACAGCTTCGCCATTGAGCGTCCACCCCGGAATGCGACGAGCGGACCGGGTGGTTGGTTAGGTCTGGGAGAGTTGCCTCCTGTGACTTACTCGGACGATTGGGCGGTCAAGCCGATCGAAGTTACGGAAGGTCTACCAGAGGAGCTCACAGGGGGAAAGCGCGAAATCACGCTCATGACATTGACGGTGGACGGGGTGAGCTGGGGCTCGAGATCAGAAGACGCCCGAAGCAACAACTCCACCCCGTTCCAGGCCGTTGTCGACACAGGTAACCACATGAACCTGTTTCCCAAACCCATCGCCGAGGCCATCAACGCCGCGTTTGAACCCCCTGGGGTCTTCGATGAGGACTCCCAGGTTTACTTCGTGGGCTGCAACGCTACGACTCCTGCGCTCGGAATCACCCTCGATGGCCACACCTTCTGGCACGAGAAGCCCGAGGATATGGTGGTTCGCGACCTCAGCGGCTTGTGCTACTCAAGCGTCTCGCGGACTGGCGCCGAGGGCGATCTGACACTGAACTTTCTGGGGGATGCCTTTCTGAGGAATGTGGTATCGGTGTATGACTTTGGCAAAGAAGAGATGCGCTTTGCTGCTAGGACACACGGGAGTGACGCTGGGGGGGACAATGAATCTCAGCCGCCGACCTCTGGGGTGGCTTTGACGCCTGGAATTACGAGTACATGGTGGTTTGGTATGTTAGGCGTGGCAATGTGCTTCTGGGGGTAACGCTGCTTTTATTTAGATGTAGTATAATATGGTAATATGGACTATATATAAACATTGGAAGAGGACGGTACATTTGCCCTGATAAAGTCGGCTTTTCTGTCCATGAAATCGCCAGCTCTATCAATCTCATCAGCAAACAAAACCTCCAGCGGTGCATTTGCAGCTTTCTCCTCTAAACTTTCCATAGCGAATCTGTCTTCCTTCTCCGCTCGGAACTGCTGGATAATGGCCGCCATGGCCTGCGAATCGTACAGGCCCTCTCGTCGCTGCGACGCCGAGAGCAGGTCCACGGCTCTGTCACACACCCACTCGTCAGAGCACTTCATGGCGAGAATGAACAAGGGCGCCACCACCCCAGTCTCTGATGAAAAGGTGCGCCGCGGGCTCTTGATTGCCGTGGCCGACGTGTTGCGCTCCCCCGTGGCCTCGAGGACACTGATGGCCACGTCGATGACCTCCCTTGCCTCAAGGTTGGGCGACGCTGCGAAGACGGACTTGTTTGCTGGAAAGCCGGCATCGAGGAGCATGCATGAGACTCGCCATAGAATGAAGAGTACCCGGGAGGCGCATGTGGTCTGTCTGTCGTGCTCCGATCGGCGGTTAAAGTCGTCGAGGCGACTCTTCCATCGATTGAGCTGGTCCTTGAGATGGTGCTTCTGTCCAAGAATTGACAATGGGATTGACCCCTCTCTTGTATTTTTGAACGCTCCGTGCTTTGCCAGAAATCGAAAGAGCCAGCTGTGCAGTCTGGTGAGGGAATCGTAGGCCTGCTCAATCTGGACAAATTCCGGCATTGAGCTTTCCAACACATCACTGACAAGAGCCCCCTGGGCCAAACTCAAGACGGGCTGACGCCCATCGTCAAACATGCTGGCTTGTAGATCCAGCCTTTCGAACACGGCGGAGAGAGCCTCCATTTCTGGACCCTCCCTGTGTGCGCCATGCGGCCCTGTTTGACCATAATGATGGGACATCAAATTCAGTCCGCCCTGGAGATGACGCATGGCCGCCTCACTGTTGCCCAGGGTGCTCTCAAAGCAGTAGAATAACACACAGCAGACGAGGGCCGCTCTGGTCGCCTCGAGGGACTGCTCCTCCACGCGCTTCCGTAGGGCGCGGAGGGCTCTGCCATGGAGTCTGAGAATGTCGCCCATGCCCCCATCGTCTGGGCTCGCAGTGACATAGTCGAGGTGCAGGGCGCTCAGCGACACCAGAGCCTGCCGCACAGCCGGTTCGGCGTGACTCGCCTGGAGCACAGTGGTGGACCAGAAGTTGGAGCCCAGATAGCCGGCAATGTCGCGGGAGCCCTGGACGCAGAAGTAGTGCAGCGCCTGGCGGTCCCTCTGGGAGCCTGGGAGGCGGAACGGGATGGCGTAGCTGGCGATGGAGAGCACTAATGTGTGCGGCGGTGCTGTGCGCGCCTGGGGGCGTGAATCATAGCCGTCGCATTTCCAGCCCGACTGGATGCATCTGCGACATGACGGCCTCGTCTCGTCGCATTTGATGCGTCTCGTCCTGGTGGGATGTCAGCGACTGAAGGATGTCTAGTAAATCGAACTGTCGAAGGCGATGACGACGTACCGACAGGTCTGACACCCTGTGCGGACTCTGGGTGTACTGGATCTTGTTCTCTTGCCGCGCACCAGGGCGCCTGTTGCTGTCATGGTATCTGCGATGGGGAAAGATGACGCTGGCAAGGTTGTTAGAAATTGTGTGTCAGGGTGTCAGCAATGATCGTGTTGAATCGTCAGGCTCAAGGCCCACATGGATTTCGCTTATCATTTCCGGATCAGCGGCCGTCGCCAACTCACCGCGAGGCTATGATCCTGTGAGGGGGTATCTAGTTGTATCGTCTTCCTCCAAATCCTCATCTTCACGCAAATACCTTACTGATACTAAGTGGGTTGTAGAGAGTGCATACGTAAGAAACATTAAAGATCTCAAGGTTGCGCGGCCAAAGCCACCACTGCGACTACACGGGTGCTTGAGGCTTACCAACCTAGGATACGATTTTGGGGCTTTCATGGGAAATTGGTTTCATACATGAGGTGTCCATCCGTATTTGTAGATTAATGAAATCCATGGATGGTACGCATGGATGGTACGCATGGATGGTTGGCGATGGCATCACAGTGAGCACAGGTAGGAAACACCAGTGCACCGTTCTAACAAAGGAGACCGTTGGAGGGAAAATCAAACAAGGCAAAACTTCTGGCGCACAAATACTGTTGTCCTGCTATTGTGCATAGTTTCTGTAATGCCTGCACCTACGCCATTCGGTCACGATAACTGCCCTCAACGTTGTTTGCTTCAACTTTCGCCGAGAACGTGGAAGGTAGAGGTGGCAGCAGAAACACCGACACCTCATGTATAAATATGCTGCACCACCTCCACACTCTCTTGTATTTCTTGACATCTCATCCAAACACCTTTTTCCACTCAACTTGCCTGAGGCCTTCACCCTATGGAACCATTACGCTCGCGGCCTTTGCCTGCCACGGGTCCCAGTTCTAACAAGGGCGCGACAGAGGGGGCCTTGGGCAGCCAGGAATCAGACGATGACTGTGTTTTCCTGTACGAGAAACCAAGGTCCCCAGCCCGAAACCAAAATGGGGCTGCTGTTGAGCTGCATAAAGGTTAGTGGTGGATCTTTGACCCTTGAGATATGGCCTTGGGCTTGTTGCCCGAATAGTCCTAACGTTGGAGCAGAGCAGCGAGTCTTCGCCGCCGAGAAGGTAGACCTTTTTGAGAAGCGCAAGGTTGCCGTGGACGAGTTCAAGGCATTCCTGCGCGATCGAGCACCAGCCTACCTACTCAAGTCGCAGGCCCGGTACTTCATGCAGGTACAGGGCGAGCGACATCTGCGCGCCGCCGTCCGGGCCAAGGTCGACATCAACGATGTCTACATCGGCGAGACCTGCCTCCCCACATGGCCGAATCACTTCTGGGACCATGAACAGGAGAACGCGCACTCGGAGGTTCAGCAGAGGCTCATGTCGCGGTGGATTGCCAAGGACCTGGGCGATATCCTGTACCACGACATTCGCAACAAGGGCAACAGGAGGCTCGAAAGGGCCCGCAAACTGGGTATCTCGCTGGGCGAAATTCGCATGGGCAATGACCTTCTCCCGACCTGGTCTACAGGCAATGAGATCCATGACAGGTTAAGGTCAGGACGTGCGGTGTACTCTGGCCAGAGCGTTGATAACGGGGGAATGTCATCAACCCACACGGATATTGTTGTGGAGGATTCTAGCGAGGATTCCAAGCTGGCGCAGTCCAGCGGGTCTGTCGAGGAAGAATACGAGACCATCGACATGCCCGTTGGTAATGACCCTCTGGTGTCGGCTCCGGACAACCAGTCCCTATTTTCTACAAACCAATCCGTGACTCGCCCTAGCTTCTGGACCAATGTGGCGGTTGGTATTTGTCGTCCCGCTTCCTCCTCCCCCGGCTCTGACTCCTACTTCGACTCCGACCTTGACTCTGAGTTCGACGAAGGCGCCGATACACATGGCAGTTCTGAAGACGTCATCTCACTCAGGGACTTTGTGCAAGATGGCCCTCAATCCTACACAGACGGGACAGAGAACATCTTCCACGATGCAGAAATTCTCGATGGATTCGAGAGACCGTCCTAGGAAGTCGACCTTGAGGTCCTTATTGCCGAGAACGACGAGGAAGTGGATGATCTTCCAGAGATTGAGCTCGGAGTTGACAGAGCTGCGTTTGAATACCACTGCGATATCGAAGAGGCGGTTGATATTGAGGCGGAGGGATTCCAGATTCGTTGCTCTGATATTCGGGTTGGGGATCGTCAGGAAGAGACTGCCGACGAAATTATGGCGGAAAAGCAGAGTCAGGAAGTTGTCGTGGTCATGTCAGCCATTAATGACAAGCTAGAGGAGTTCTTGTGACTGCTCTATATTAGATGAGGCTATGAGCGATGAGGATAAAATAGTTTAGAAACGGAGTATACTAAGGCTTAAAGAAATATCATTATTAGCTAGGGAGACCTTGGTCATATCGACCTTAGTTGGTTTGCTGGTTATATTGCATGCAAGCCTCTGATGCTGGCGACGCAATCTAGAAAAGACTTTTCAAGCCTTTGCATTGCGTTATTAACTTTGTCCCGGGTGCGACTATTGACTACGACGTTTGCCCCGAGGTCCATACCGGATTCCAGGTAGTGTTCAAGCTCCTTCTCACTGGAGATACTGCCGTCTACTCCCAGGACGATTCTAATTCTTAAACACTGTTATCCTAGCAGTGAGAGATACCGTGGAAAACCAGCACGAGCAAGTGGTATGCATTTCGCTTTACAGCAAGAGCTGGTAGTAGGATGATGAGCACAGGGCGTGTGACACAGAAGCGTCACGTTGCATCTTGCAAGATTCACTTGGCAGCAGACATGCTTAGCGTTCGAACCTACTTACACCAAGTTAAAATAGAGAACTGATCTCGATGAGTCTAGTAATCTCTCCCGTGCTATGACACCATTAGCAGTCTAACGTAACCCATGACTTCATGTCTGAGTCTGTAGTTCGGTTTTCCTTGTTTTGGTCTTCCGCCTTGTGATTCTCTTCAAAGCTTGAATTCTGGCAAAGGTTTGTAGACATACTATAGAACCGCGCTCGACCGCCTTTCGAGATATTGTATCTTGAATCCACTGATGACACGAACAAGGCAGCCGTGGTTAAGTAGATGTCCAAGTCGTTCTAAAAGAGCGATCTAACCAAGGCTGCTTTATTACCGCTCATGGCCTCAGGTCAGACTTGAATTGGTCGTGGATATGCAAGGATGGCGACATTTTCCGCAGCGGGCCATCTGCCGCCCGATCACCGTGTGATGGTGGCTGGATCGTGTTGCATCCCATCTCACGACATCACATTCATCGTTATGCTGAGGAAATGGTGGTGACTGACTTATCCTATATCCGGCATGCATATATCATCGACCTTGAGACAGGCCCCCATCTAGAGTTTCCAGGGACGAAGAAGCCTCCGTCAGAAGCGTAAGATTTTGCGGAGATTTCCGGTTTTCCTATGCCAAGACCGTGTTATCATGCTTTACGAGTACTTTCCGCTGGGTTTATATGGGTGGGTTTGATGCCCGAATACCTATCATTTTTCCTTTACAGATTAGTGTCTGATCGTCTGGCTTTTTTAGACATCTTCAGGTGTCCAGGACTAGTGGGGTTTCATAGAGGGGAGCCACCTATTGGACAAGAACCCAGCGGCCTCGCCAGTCGTAGTGGCGCATCGACAGTTAACCATGATACACGTTTCAAGATCGGCAGAGTTAGAATTGGGGGGGGGGGCGATATTTTATTTACGGCCGGGCCGTCTGGGGTATATCCGCCCGCGTAGCTTAGACATCTCTTTCCTCAGCTAGCTGCATAAGACGGCAACCTACTCTACACACCCCTTCCGCGTAGATATGCGGTGCTTTCAGGCGCGGGACTCGGGACATGCCTGAAATAGACAAGGTGCACGTATGGGCGTACGGATATCCAAGCTGCACTTTAAAACTTGCTTCAGTCGCGGCTTAGTTCAGCTATAAGTAACCAAGACGTGTTATAAATGGTTCTCCCAAAATCTCCTTCATCACTCCTTCCTTAGAGCATGTTCCTATTTTCTCTATGCAGAATCCTTTACTCAAACTTCGCAAATTCATCGCCCTCTCTACAGCGACCATGAGCTCCAATAGCCAGACCAACAAGGTGACCCTCGCCGACCGGGACGGTCACAAAATCACCGGGCAGGAAGCTCCATTTAGGTACCCCGAGCTAGCTCTCTCCACTAAAGACGAGCCTTTGAAAGCCGTCACCGTCGAGTCCAAGCATGTACTCGTCATCGGGGCCGGCGTCAGCGGGCTGATGGTTGCCTGGATGCTCCTCGACAAAGGCCATCGAGTTACCGTCATGTCCCACGACTGGGCCTGGACGAATGACTTCACAAAGTCCCGCATAACATCTGAGATCGCGGGCGCGCTCTGGGAGTTCCCCCCCGGCGGATGCGGATTGACCGAGATCGAGTCTCCCGGTGCCGGTTGGGCCACCATCGATCACTATCGTGAGTGGGCCTTGCAGAGCTACGAGTTCTACGAGAAGTACCGCGACGTGTGGAACCACTACGAGGCGACCGGCCGCTCGTTCGGACTGAGGTTTGCTAACCTCCATCAATTCTTCTACACCGATGTGAACAGCGGTCATGACGATGAGTCCTTGAAGCTGAAGGCGATCAAATCTGAGGCAGGAAAGGGCCTCATCAAGGGGCTCAAGACCTACACCAAAGAACAGATGCAGACAGAATTCAAGGATATCATCCAACCGACTTTCCAGAATCAGTCTCTCGAGAGCGCCTATACTCATAGTGCCCCCATCGTCAACACCGATAAAGCAATGGCCTACCTCATGGCCCTGGTGAAGGCCAAGGGCGCGAGTATGGAGACCCGGAAGCTCGATAAACCCATCGAAGCCGTTGGCAAGGAGCTATTGAAGGACTTTGGTGCAGATGCCATCGTTAACGCCACCGGCCTCGGCGCCAAGGAGCTGGCCCGTGACGCGGACGTGTACCCCGTCCGAGGGGCCGTCCGGCGGATCGAAAATACACGCCAAGGCCACTTCAGGCACCTGAACGACGCGTACCTCGTCCCCGCGCAAAGGGATAAGAATAAGCATCCTACCAAGACCATCTTCATCGTCCCACGCAATGACGATGTGCTATACGTAGGTTCTATCATTCAGCCGAATAACTACGACCTGAACCTCACGCCGGACTCGCCCGAGGTTCAGATCATGTGGGACCGCGCGGGCGAGTTTATGCCGAGCCTGCTCCGCGCCGGATTCTTCCCCGGCTATCCCTTTGCTCAGGGTCTCCGTCCCTTTACTAAGAAGAACGTTAAGGTTAGGGCCGACGAGGAAACCGATTTCCCTCTCGTACATAACTACGGCCACGGGGGCTCGGGGTGGACGCTTGGTATCGGGACCGCGCGATGCGCTATACTTATCCTGGAAAAACTATGGAAACAAGAGAAAGCGGTCGGAATCAATAAGGAGATATATGGAGAGCACCCTACTTATAACGAATAACGTAGGATACGGTTAAGTAGCTAGGCGAGGCGATAAGAGTAATAGGTCCGTTATATTCTAAGACTAAAGCTTACTAAGTAAGGTAGGGCTGCGTGCTAGCCTCGTATTATAAATAAATATATTTAATTATAAAAGATAATCGCGGGTTACGAGACTAAAGAATAGAAGGAAAGGATTATCTAATCTAGGAAAGGGGATTATAATATATAATAAGCCGTAAATTAAGGGATTATAGATTATAATTAAGAATAAGGATAAATATTAAAAAAGATTATTAGTATATTAGGGATACTTACCCTCGTTACTTTTTATAGATAAGAAACTATAACCTAACCATTATACGGCGGCGTATAATAATTAAGTTCGCGGGAAATTATATATAAACGTATAACGTTTATAATCCGGCTATAGGGTAGGCGGGTTAGTTTATATCGTTAGATATTCGATAAAGTATAATAGGGTATCGTTCTAAGTAATAAGATAATTACCTAAGCTTAGTAACGGTAGCTCGAGATTAAGGGAATTAGTATAATAATATAAGTCGGTATTAATAATATAAGCTATAGTAGGGGCTACTAGATAATATTAATAGCTAAGGAGTAACAGAAGAGTAATTAATCTAGGGGAAATTAAGGGGTTCTATATACTAATAAGTATTTATAGAGGCTTACTCCTTATAATAAATCGTGATCTAGGTTTACCCTTACTCCTTATAGTAAGCTATAATCCTCTTATTCCTCTTTTTTACGGATTATAATAAGCTATAATCCTTAGAGGAATTATATTCCTATCCTATATCTAGGTCTTATAACCTACGGCTATTATAAGGGGCTAAGTATATTAGTTTATAATACGATATCTTCTTTCTCTAGGTTTTATCCCGAAGCCGTTTACTTTTAAGTATCCTTATCCCTTATTCTAAGCTAATCTATCCCTTTTCCTTCCTTTACTTTCCTCGTTTTTTCCTTTTTAATTAACCGCTATATCTAGTTTCTATATCGTAAAGCCTTATTCCTCGCTTAAAACCTATAAGCTATTAAGACTAGGTAAATAGAGGGGAGTAAAGAGGTATAATAAGGTAAGATAACTATAATATTATAACGATATTATAGTTATAGGGTATTAAGTAATTATATTAATCTCTAAAGAATATTAAATCCCGATATAAGGTATTATCCCTTATAAGTCCTTTTTACGTAATTCTTCTTAGCCTTATTATATATAACCCCTAGAGCCTTAAGGGTATCTTAGTATTACCTTATCTTCGCGCCTTTAATAGGATACCCCCTCCTAGTATAGCTACCCTAGCTATATTAATAGGCTCTACTATAGTCTAATATTTATCTAGCACCGAAACTATTATAATATCCTCGGGGATCGTTACTTATCGCTACCTTATCTTATTATAAGATTAGGGTAAAAGGTATATAAGCCTATTATTATTATTATAATATAAGGTATTAATCTCGCTATAATATCTTAACTACTTCTAGATTATAATATCACCTTAATACTACCTAAATATAAAGTAATCTTAGTATAATATTAATATTATAGCGATACTAATAGGGTACCTTTACTACCTAATAAAATAGCTTACCTTATAATTATAAGATCTTAAGGGCTTTTATACCTTTCTTTCTTTTTCTTCCTTTTACCTTACGCCGCCGCCGCCGCCGCTATTATAAGTTATAATCCCGGTTTTTATTATAATATTATTACTAACTTAGGGCTAGATTACCTTTATTACCTTATATTCTATAACTTATATTATCGTATAAGTTCTAGTAATATCGCCGCGTTATATTAA
Source organism: Amphichorda felina (assembly GCA_016490725.1). Classification (NCBI taxonomy): domain Eukaryota; kingdom Fungi; phylum Ascomycota; class Sordariomycetes; order Hypocreales; family Bionectriaceae; genus Amphichorda; species Amphichorda felina. The sequence goes on from JAEMHR010000151.1 coordinate 61,654, forward strand.
CTAACTCTTTAGACCCTGATTTATTATAGTTAATCCCGCTATTACCTAATAAGGCTTTATCTCGCTATAAGTTTAGCCCCGTCTCGTTTTAATATCGCTACTAACTTTATAATATTATTATACCTTACCTCTATTACTTTAAGTATCTCCTAGGCCTTACTAATAAGGTTAGCGATAAAGGCTATAGTTATAACTTAGGTATATTATTACGATATACTTATTATTTCTAGATTAGAATCTAATAGCGATATAGCTAGGTCTTTAAAGTATTACCCTTATTATATTATTAGTAAGGATTATATCTAGCTTATCGATAAGGAGTTACGGGGCCTTCTAAAGTTAGCCTAGGAAAAGAAGGTAGATTCCTATTAGATCACGATAATATATATATATTAATATTTCCCTAAGATCTCCGATACCTAGCGCTAAAAGGCTAGATAGATTATTTTATCTAATAAAGCTTAGTAGTATATTACCTATAAGTCTTATATACCTACCCTTACCCTTATTACTACCGCTATTCTTATAAACTTAGAAGGAGATAATAATATTATCGAGGAGGTTTATACCTTATATTATACTATTTATTTTTAGATTAAGTTCTTTACCTATATTACCTTATTTATTATTAAAGAGTATAATAAGGTTAGCTTATATTAATATCCCTATAATATATATACTAACTTATAATAGGGTTTAAAGAAAGATTAGAAGTTAGCTAATATCTTAGAGGATAAAGATAATAAGGATAAGGATAATAAGGATAATAAAGATAAAGGTAAGGATAAAGATAAAGATAAGGATAATAAGGAGTAGGCGCTAGATTATTATAATATCCCTAGGAGATTTCTTTTTAGCGTTAGATAGGGATTTTAGTTTTCTTTATCTTTACTTATAATAGCTAGATAATATAAAGTTTAAGGTAAAATCGCTATAATAATATAATTTAGGAAATAATACCTTATAGCGGCTAATTAATATAAAGTTTAAGGTAAAATCGCCGTAATAATATAATAATTAAATAATATCCTAGGATTATAAGAATACCCTAACTCCCTTTAGTATAATATATCTATTTAATCGCCTTAAAGTTCCTACTTATATTCGTTAATATACTCCTTATCTATAAAGTCTAATTTTTTCTAATATATATTTTCTAACTTATTATAGCCCTTTTATTTAATAAGGTATAGCCTCCGTTTATTATTAAACCTATAATTAATAATCTTTTTAACCTTAAACATTTCCTTATTTATAAAGGGATAGTTTATCAGCTTACTTAGTTTATTCTCGCTATTATTAAATAGCTTTAATAATATAATATTAAAAACGTTATAGATCTTAATCGATAAGGGTAACTATAGCTTATACGTATTCTTATTTATTCCTACTTCGTTAATAATCTAGTAAGGTCTTATATATTTCTTTATAAGCTTCTTACTAGGTTACTTTAACTATAGGTTTTTAATAGAAATAAGTACCTAGTTACCGATTTTAAACGTTTTTCCTTATCTTTATATATTATACTAAGTTTAATAAGATTCGCTAGCCTTTTATAGCATTATCGCCGTGGTTTTATACTAGTTTTATAGTATATAGATCTATTCCTCTATATTAGTAGCTATTCCTATACTATTAGTTAAAATATTAATAGGCGCCTATAGTTAGAAGCCTCGTAATAATCTTATAGGTATATTACTATAGGTAAAGTATATTATTATATTATATATAAATTCGGCGAGAGGTAAATACTATACCTAGTCAAGTTAATTCTTTAAATAAAATATATAAAGATAATATTTAAGGTTCTAGTTTTAGCGTTTTATCTATCTATCTATCTATAGGTAGAAAGTAATACTAAATCGCTATTTATATAATAATAAGGTATAGAAACTTCGCTAAAAAGCGTTTATAAAAACGCTCCCCTTATCGCTTATAATTCCCTCTAGTATTTTATATTAGGGTTAGGGTTATTTAGGGTTTAGGGTTAGATTAGGGTTATATTTCTATCTATGCTAATCGCTGGTTAGGGTTAGGGTTAGATTAGGGTTATATTTCTATCTATGCTAATCGCTGCCTAGTTTCCTTCGCCTTAGCGTTATTAAAAGTAATCCTTTAAAGGTATATACTTTAGAAGAGAAAAGAGGTTATTA
>JAEMHR010000152.1:0-62627 GCA_016490725.1 Amphichorda felina
TAGTATACCTGTTTTTTGAAATTCGTCTTTTTCATTTTCTAGCAATTGATTTTCTCAATTAGCCATTTTTTGAAACATTTCTTCGAATTTATCATTCATATAACCTGCTTTATGTTTAGATTCAAAAAAGTCGAAGGGCTAATGCGTAGCACTCGCCAAAGTGTGGAGTGTGGAGTGTGTGGACGAGGTCGCCTCTACAGTACCTAATACAGTACGTACCGAGACGTCTGCCAGTTCTGAAAGTTGAAGTGTGCCTGGGTGTGTGCAGAGGCAGCGATGGGGGCCAGTGGAATAGCGTATCCGTGCTCTGGCCCCCCGTATCCCCTCCGTCCATACTAGAGGTACCTAGAACAGGCTCCAGCCTCAGGAGTTTTCCACGACCTGATGGCACTCGTAGCCACCAGGTAATATGACTGCATGCAGGCCTCCATAGGTAATAACATACTTGTAGTGAGCTCAGAGGGGCAGTTTACGGGTTCAATTGCCCGCTTGCCGTGGGTGCTGCCCTGCTGAGTGCTCGTACGACGGTACGAATACATGCCCCAATATAGTACTGCACTTGCCCCAGTCGCAGTGCACAAGCGCGCGTGTTCAGGGTGAGCGAGCGGTCACTCTCATTATTTCCCACCAAGCGTCTACGAGTAAGCGAGGAGTAGCATTCGTGCCTTGCCTATCCGTACGGACACACGTTTTGTTGCAAGGTAGGTAAGTAGGTAACGCGCCCTCGGTATGTATCGGCGGCGTCTATGTCGCGGCAAGCATCTGCATGTGCACGAAGCGAAGACACACGGGCCGTGGCAACGTGGGTGAAGAGCTCGTTTGTCAATGGCCGTCGGCACTCCTTATCTCGACGCCTTTGCGTCTTTGTTGGACCTACTGCTACTCCATAGTTAGTTAGTGTCGAGTGTGGCCTAGTGGTCCGTGTCATCACAGCTCCCCTAGCCGCACAAGCACAAACGTCAACCACTGGCTCGCTGCACGGCAATGTTAGTCCTGTCAAAGTGGCCGGGGTCTGAGCATGGTCCGTCCTTTCGACAGGCCCAAGGTCACAACTGGTGCAGACTGCCCGGGGGGGCCCATGTCGTCCACTCTTGTGGTCGGTCGGTCATCGGTCGCCCGTGGTCGCTGCTTGGTCTTCGGCTTATGTACATACTCGTACTTCGTACATACTCGTAGAAGTATGATCGGGGTGAGACGACGACAGCCGAGCAGCCTTTCTTGACTTGGTTCCTGTCTTAGCTGCAGGCCAGGCAAACCCGCCTGCCCGCCCAGCCAACCCACCTGCGCACATCTTCAATCAGACCATGGCGTTGCGGGAAGGCTTGCCCCCGGAGTGCCGGCATCGAGATGGACTGAGAGCCTCGGATTGCCTCATCTTGGCTTGCCTCACCTCGCCTTACTGCAGGGCATTTCACCCCCTCCAACAGGTTGTCTCCAGTACGATTCGTACTGTTCTGTCCAGCTCCGGCAGCACCTGCATGAGCGCCGGTCTGCCAATCGCCTTGCGCTGTGCCGTATTACTATGTGTGTTGGGGGCGAGGATGAAAACATCAGTCCTGAGTTGACCCAACTCGCAGCTAAAGTCAGAATATCCAGCCGCGGATTCATCACCCGCGCTTCAAACTTAAAGGGAAAAGTCCAGGTGTAGGTCACATTCGCCCTTCTTGGTGCTCGTTTGGGTTGTACTCGTCCGGATGCCCTCCACCACTGCGTATCGCCACGCGACGCAGAGTAGAGCCTTCTTGCACAAGCATACAGCACCCCTCCCACGCATCACATATGTCTCAGAGGCATAGGACTCTGCTTCCGGGTTTGGCAGATACAGAGGAGGCGTCGCAGCCTATGCTACTGGGCATGTAGAAGGGCTCGGGATCCTGAGGGGTTGCCGGTCATACTCGTAGATGTCCGCGTGGCGGGCCAACCTACCAAACCTAGCCAACCTGTTCGTGGGAGCCAAGCAGTGCCCAGGCGGGCGATGACGATCGTTTAGATTTGGGTCCATGGCGTGAAATCAGGGTGCATCAACCTGGCCTTGCCGGAGTGGACAAGCTGATGTTGGGGTCTTGGCTCTGCCGTCTTGGGCTCTTGGCCCACCGTTGAGCCCCGAGACATAGACGAGGAGACACAACAATGAGTGAGGACAGGCTTCGTTTTCATGTTACAAGAGCTTGATGTTGTTGGAATTTTCTCCTATACCTGGCCCATTTTCCTCAGGCGGTCTTGCGTTTCCAAATTTCCAACGCAAATTCTGAATTCCCTCGTGCCTTCCCGGTACATGTATTCTCCATTATGGTCTGAAATGGAAGCTTCGTCCCAGATTTGCCTCCTCTTTATTTTTATCGCAAGACCCTTTCTCCTGCTTCTTCCAGAATCTGCGCGGAGTTCCTGCCCTGTCTAGGTCCTGGCAAGGCAATAACCACCATCGCTTGTTTCGCGCATGGCGGAAGGAACTCCACGGTGAGATCCGCCATCGCTAAAACCCCCCAGTGGCTGTATTCGGGCTTGTCCGTTTAGCCTGTCGGCGGTTGCTCCTCGGACACTTCGTACCAAGACCTCTTGCTGCTACCTACCCAAGGTGGCAATAGTGATATTATCTGGTACTCATAAGAGTACACTCGTCCGGGCCACCGCAGGCTCTCCAGTGTGATGCCACGATTTGCGCCGTGTCTCGGTCTGAACAGTCGACCAACAAATCCCGAGACCACCAACAGCAGCTCCCCTGCCGTCCCTTAGGGTACCGCGGGCGCATTGGCCTTGATTACTCGTACGCACTTGGGGGCTTTGTCATGTTATGCATATCAGCAGCCTTCTGGGCTCGTGCTGACGGAAACCCTCGTTGCATCTGTATCCCGAGACAATCAGACAAATCTCAGGGCGCAGGCCCGGTCATCAGATCTAATCGAGCAAACTGCAACGAAGGATTTGACAGGGTGCCGGCAGATGCAACACTCGGGAATATGGACCCTTCGCGCTCATCTATTGTGATCTCGGTTTATGGATCAAGCCTTCAAGCGAAAAACCAAGGATCCCGATATATTACCAATGCCTGATGGGGATGACTTTCGGACGATGAACTGGGGCCCGACGCGAGAGCGCAAAGCTCTCCCTTATCCTCCAAAGCCCAGACACCGACAAAGCCCAGACATGAAAGAGGTGTACAGCACAATGAGGTCCTTAATGCCCTCCGACTCCCCCTCGAGCCAAAACTCAGCTCAGTGCACGCGGCAGTGGGCGTAGATTGTCGCCGACCTGGCCCATGTCAGCCGTTTCTATCTTTGGTGACGCAAGGGACACCGAGCCATTGGTGTTGGCTGGCGTCTATACAACCCAATCACCAGCACGTTTCAACTGGAGACAAACGCGCACTAAAATCGGGCCCTAGAAGTAGGAGGCGATCAAATGGGGGGGGCGGGGGGCCGGAGGAAGTCGACAAAGAGCCAATGGACGTTGCATTGGCGATCAGCAACCAACATCTTGTGGCTGCAGGCAAATGGCGAATCGGCGAATCGGAGCCCTTCAATATTCGGCTGCCTGGCGAAAGGGGTGGCAGAAGTGATTGGGAGCTGTCTGGTGGGCGGCCATCACACTTCACAGGAAACTCTTTGGGTTTCCCCAGTTGCCCAGCTGCATACCGATCTGCCTCTGGGTGTAAGTAAGTTGTTGTCCAATCTGTGTAGGGTCTCATTCTGAGTAAGAAATAGCAGAACGTCACACCAGCTCATTCCCAATACTGGTAGTATTTTTGGCGTCCTCAACTCGCAACTCGATTTGGGCGCCAGGCTGAGCTCAGTTTACATCTGCTATATCATCACCAACCAACTGTTTATTTCAGATTACCGTCATCCTTCTCAGCATCCCATCATGCAAATGCAAGGGACATTTTGGCCCAGTACTTTGCCACTCTTCCTGCTGTTCTGCTCGACCAGCGGGTTGAGCGGGCTGGCGGGTTGGGGGCTGTAGAGAAACAGGGGTTCGTCAGCGGGGCCAGCCGTGCTATTCCCTTCCGGCTCTAGACCACATGGCACCTGGCCCCATATGACGTCGATCCTTCCGGTTGGTGGCTGGGGCAGAGGACCGTGCCAAAACTTACAGTGCGCATCATAAAGCACTGTCTACATCATCCCACTTCTGCCCACCTCGACGACACTGTCCTAGCCCAGTCCACGTTGTGGCGACGAACATCTGCAGGTCGACTGCAACCAGGGCCACCATCTATCTTTTCGTAGCATCACGCCGTTACATCGACTCGTGGCTCTGGCTCTAGCTCTGCACATTTTCCACATTTCCCACAATATCTCAATTGGCATCCTGCAGCAGCGATCGCATACTCTGTAACGAAAGGTACGCGACGAAACAAGCGCGGCAGACGTCCATCAGTTCCCGACCCGATCCTGCCAACCAGTCTACGAGTACTCGTACTACAGCCCGCTACCCGCTGATCGTTGCTCGCTTCTCGGTACTACTCGCGTGGTGGAAGACAGGGAAGTTGCTCTTAGCCTCTTCACGATGGACCCAACGCTCGACCGAAGGGGCAAGTCGGCTGCTAGCGTCTGCACCCCGATGAGAGTTTAGGTCCCTGACCTCCCACCAGTCCTCCTCTTGCACTTTAATGTGGCAGTCAATCCCCGAGTTGGCGGTATCCTTCAGGCTCGAGGTCAGCCAATTTCTAAACGGGTGCCGAAGGGCCGGAGAGGGCCAGAGGCTACATCGCAGTACCGCATTACTCTCACCGTAGGATGCGACTCCTACGACCCTGCGAGCTACTATGGACGATGCTACAGTCCCCACGCCTCTATGGGTCGTCTTAAACCCCTTTGGCCTCACTGGGGTTGCATTGACAATTTGCTGTCTCACTCTGGCACTGCTGGCGACGAAACAGTATCCATCTGTGATGGGCGCCCTGAGATTAGCGTCACTCATCAGGGTGTCACGAGATTGATTGCCCCGAAGATCGAGGCCCGGGCAACGGGGCGTTTGAAGTCGCATCATGAGGCCTGCAGGCGTATCACTGTTTGCACTAGCTGCACACTACTAACCACAGCCATGTTGCTCTCTAACGAGAGAGGGCACAACAAGGCTGGAAGGACGTTGTTTCGAGGCCACAATTCCGAGGAAGCCGCGTACGGGTACACCAATAGTTCAGGAACAGTTCTCGAGCTTCCAACTTCTTCGGATCCTTTGGCAACTCGGATCGTCAGGTGCCTTGCATACTAGCGTAGCCTTACGGAGAAGCCCCTCGACCCTGCATGCCGGCGAATGATCACTGGACCCTGATTGAGTTATCCAGCATTAGGATTAATTGGTATTCGTTCATAACAAGTGCCTGGCAAAGTCGGCTAGGTGAGCAGGGGAGCAGGGGAGCAGGCTACCACCCTCAAGGGCACTATACATAGTATTTACTACCATCCACTTCGACTGACAGAGCCACAGACATATCCAATATGCTACGATATCTGCATCTGTATCCGTACCTGCCTATTCAGCACCCCTTGTCAACGTTCTCATTGTACTCGACGCCGCAGAGCTGCTGCCCGCAAAGCATGGAATACGCTCCATAATATGACACGCAGGAGCTGTCATCGGCTTCCAAATTGTCCAAGGCGCTGCTATAATTAAGCTCCACGATGAGCTTACGCCCAGCTGCCGCACCACCAAATCCCATTTTGGACACTTCCAGCCCCGAAGCTTCAGGGGTTTCCATGCTCTCTCTCCCCCTCTCTCTCTCTCTGCCACGGTACTGAATGCCGAACGGGGAGCCACACGAAGCCTTTCGGCCAATCAATCGATTGATGATGGGGGTCCAGGGTCCTCCAGGCAGCGATTTGTTCTGCATTTCCGTGGCCTAGCCCATGCTATTAACGTCTTCCGTTAAAGATCTGCAGATTCTCACGTCTTCACGTTCTGTTGGTGTATTGGCCAAATAAGGCATCACAAGAAACATGAAGGCAGTACCGATGAAGAGTGTTATACCACAATTTCCGAACAACCCCAAGATCGGGCACAATACTCGGAACCTTTGCGTTGAATGACTGGATTACCACTAAAGTATACGCAACCATACCAGGCAAAAATTCAGACAGCAAGGAGTCCAACCCTAGGCATGTATACGGTATCCAAGCATGCTCAATTGCGGCAAGACTCTTTTGGGGGCACCCTATCGTCGGCCGAAATCTGAATCCCACGGTATCACAAAGACCGAGTTGCCGAGGAAAGTGGCCGTCAGAATCTTAAAATATCCTCGCAGCCACATCTTCAGGAACAAGGAGTTGCCAGCCACAGATGATCAGCCATTCTGAAACGCGGTGTGCTGGGCCGTCCCGAAACAAATGGGCTGCGGGGCCTGGGGGGGCAAGGCACCAGGACGCCGCACTGCGTGGTACGAGTACGAGTACACGACGGCCTGGCAGAGGCCTAGAGGCCTTCGGGTGTGGCTGGATGGCTGAACTCGCCTGTAACCTGCGGTAGCCCTCAGCCCCAGCCTGACGGCAGCGCTTCATGCAGTGGTATTTTGAGATTCTGAGGCGAAGGGACCCCTCAGCTCCCAGAACCCCCCCTCCAATTGGCCCCCAACCGCTGGATACCCTTAATATCCAACGACATTTCTCGGACACGGTATCCGCACATATACTCGTAAACGTGACTCCTGCTGTTACTCCATACACATTTTTGTTATCTCACCCCACGCGGAGCTGATCTCAGCGTGGAGATGAACCTCTTCCTTCATTGTAAATTGATACTTACTTTGTTTAACCATGGACAGTCAGCAGGTACGAGTACCAGCGGGGTACTGGGAGATTCGGCGTCAGGGTGTCAAAGTGCCCCTTAGCCTTGCTTGGATGCTCGACGTGGATTCCAATCCTTCTGCTACTGCCGGCGCAGCCAGGGTTGCCTTGGCGCTGCCACACCCGCATGCACATTGCAAACTAGCTGCGCTTTGTGTGGTCCTCGTTCAGGGCGACACATGGAAAACGTTGGCTGTTCCAGCGGACCCCGACCCCGGTGCTGGGAAGCACTTCGGGGAGAGCGCCATGCATGCGTCGCTGCAACGGTCGACAACTACGTTGTCCCCTACACACATGACATCTCTTGCCCCTTCGGATACTTGAGATTGCCAGGATTGAAGCTGCAGTCAGTGTAAGCGGAAGGAAATACGGTTCTACACTTTGCACTTTGCTGACTTTGACAGGCGGTATTCTCCGAGTTCCTGTCGGCCTCGCTTGCAGTAGCTCCAGGATTGCGCTTACACGCACGCCTCGGAAGATCAGACACCATTGGCGCCTCTCCACCAGAGTGTATATTTCCAGAGAATGCTAGGTTTCCGAGTCGCTATGATCATGATATCTTTCGGAGGGGCCGGTTTATCTTTGGGACGAAACATGGCTGATTCTCCCTCCCTAAGGTCAGATCTGAAACCGATCCCAAGTGCATCATGGTCTCTTGGGCTGTTTCGAGCGCCCCGCGACGTCATGGGACGTGACGTTGCCTCATGGAGACAGCGCCCCAGTCTCTCACTTCCCTCCAGAGGACATGTGGGTGTGGTGGCCAATTCGGTTCTCCGCGTGCCCCCAAAGGACCCTCACACGCCAGGCCATGACAAATGCCGGTTCCCTTGTTTCAACAGCCACGATGCCGCCCCTCCGCCACTTCACTGGTGAACACTGTACGTATCTGACCATATGGCGCAGGGAGGTGCCCGGGCCGTGGTGGGGTTGCCTCGAGCAACGACAGACCAAGGCCAAGTTCCTGCATCAGGGGGCCCAAAGCGTCCATCCTGCCAAGTTGCCACGGGGTGTTCCATTCCCGCTGGCTATGGCGCAGGTGAGACCTGGTGGGGAAGCCGAAAGCCCGCCAACAACCAGACTTGTGATCAGCAAGATTTCTGCTTCTGGGCCGTTGGTGCTCCGTATGTGCTATTATTTGTCATTGACGGGACTCGAGGCTCCCGAAATGCAGAGGTAACGGCACATCGAACTGACACATTGGGGGCCATTTGCAGGTCTGGCTGACAAGCCGCCTTGTGTTGGTGCACTTATGTGCAGTCGCCATTTTAATATCTTACCAACAACACTGAAGGATGAAAGCAAAGATTAGGGTGCAACCCGCCGTATCATCGACAATTTCCGTGATCCTATCGACAATTCAACTTTCGTCCCGACCCTGTGCCGCGATCCCTGAAAAGAAGCTCGAAAAGAATCCCCAGTTGGTGTTCTCTGTCAGAAGATGCAACTGCGGCCGCAGATGTGGCGGCCGTGGGATCGCCCGCATCGTCTGGAGTTACTTGGGCGTGTACTTCGTACGAGTAGGTACAACGTCTTGAAGTCAAACTCTCTATGGAGCGTGCTCAAGCATCCACTGATTCGCATTCGACATGCCTTCTCCAGGTAACCAGTGGGGGCGCACGATTTAGGGGTTCGTCGTGCTAGTGTAATGGAGCTTGCTTGGCCGAGCGCCACGCATTCGGAGTCTCCGAGACACGCACCTCAAAGCGGCCAGCTTGCACATCGTTGACACACACGCAGAAAGGGGCTTGCATCCAGTTCTCACAAATGCCATGAGCCTTCATACTCGGCCGCGTTTCGCCCATTTCCTTCCTACTTGCGATCGGAGTCGTAAGTGGGTTCGACCAGCCTGATCGCCAACTTTTTTGTTCCTCCCGGATAGTTGACTCTTAGGCTAACGACTAAAATCTATCGTAGTTGACCATGACACCGGCATCCCCGGGCGTCGTCGATTGCCACAAGCTCGAACGTGCGTGTGATCGCCGACGCAACGACAAGCGGTTGATTGATGGCTTTGGTTCGGCAGCCCATGGCATGCATCTCCCGTGTTTGATATTATACTTGGATCGCCTTGGGTGTACCCTTCTGGGCATCGATGTTTACCAGGTTCGTCCAGGCATCAGTTGCATGCCCATGAAACGGTCGACATATTCAACTGGGTGTCGAGCCAGGGTCACCCCGCAGTGTTGATTGTCGTTCAGGGCCCCATGCCTCCTCGTCCGTCCAGTCGGAGGATATTAGCTTCATCTCGTGCTCGGCGCTGCTCCGGCCTTCTTGAGACGAGTTATACCTATTGCCCATTAGTCCTTACTAGGCATGTCCAAAGCAGCGGCGAATTGAGGGTTTCATTGCAATTTGACCGAGAGCCCGGCTTCGGTGCGACGGGCTTCGGGCGTGCCGCGCCCGAGCTAGCAGAGACTTGTCGCGGCAGACATGTGCCCGTGGATACAGAGCAGCGTGGCGGGCGGTTGTCTAGGCGGGTCCCAATGGGTATTGCGACGGCTGCTTGGGCACTTGGTGCATATTCCAGCGATCGAGCCTCCTTGGCCGGGCGTGTTCCACGAGTACAAGTGACAGCCGCACAAGCCTGATGGTCATGGCGCTGACTGAGAGGAGAGGCTTTTGCGAAATGCTAATGATCCAGACCCAATACTACCAAAACGTTCGTACCTGCGTGCTACCTATGTTGATGATAGCTGGACGTTAAATTCAGCTCAGCCCTGAATCACGCCCCGCCGCCTCGCCATGTGCTACATAGAGGGGGTCGGTGTTTAAGACAAGACCATGGGTCGTTTGATGTTGTCTTTCATCAACGATCCGAGTGTGCCAGTATATTGGGAGCTACACGGAACCAGGATGTCCCTTAGCCATTGTAAGTCATGTGGTTCTAGGATCATAATGTTGGTGTGTGTTTAACTTGAGGTTCTTGTGCATCTTGATGGGGCATATTGTGTTCTTACACGGCGACATGCGTGTGATACAAGGACCAGACCCTTCTGATTGAGACTGAGTGAATTTGGCAAAGTCACCTCATGACCAGTACTTAGAATAAACATAGATAAATTAGGCTTGAACCCACGAAGAAAACAATGTCCAATGAGTTGGTTCTGTCCTAGGCCATGATCTGGGAGAGAGACCATCAACTTGCTTCCCTCAAGTGCCTGGTCTAGGGTAATTGGGTGAGAAGAGATGGAAGCCGCCGTTCGTGGGCCTGGTCTAGGGTAGCTCGCAAACTGGACACTATCAGCCACAGCAGCCACAGCAGCCATAGAAGCCACATACCCCACATCCGCCCCTCCTTTGACAGAGGTACCCGCCCGCCCGTGCCTAAAGAGGCGCGGACCTCGAAAGAGTCATCGCGGTCAAGACGATACATTGCATTCCAGCTCATCGACACTCTGGCCTCTTCCGCCTCGTAACCGCGTATTGGGCCCAATCCTGTCTTCTTCTCAAGGGAGACCGCCGATATCTCTGGGCGCCCACAACGACACGCTGTCCCCTTCGCGATAGCTCCGAGATACACGTAGTCTCTGGCGCGTCCCAGCATCAGGCAGCCAAGGTAGCTTGTTGCTTGCTTGGGCACGCGTATAAGAGCAGCCCGACGTCAGAAAAACACCGCAAGACACCCGAGTCGCGAACCTAAAGAACACCCTCCCGAGCTATATACTGCGCCCAAGCCTTCACGCCACCAAACCCCTACAGTCGTACAATAGGCACAAGCAAGCACATCGCCGCCACCACAACCACCACCACAACCACCACCATCATGGCATCCTTCATGGTCGACCTCTGGGAGTCCATCTTCACCCCGGGCCCCACGGCGCCCCTCCTCAAGGCCGCCAACGCGTCCTTCGCCGCCCTCCAGGCTCTGCTCCTCGCGCTCCTCGTCGCGACCTACAGCGTGCACTTTGCCGTGCTGTCGATCCTGTGCGCGGGGCTGTGGTGGTCCATCAACTGGTTCGCCGTGGAGCTCAAGGCCGCGCAGCTGCAGAAGGAGGCGGACGACAGGAAGAAGCAGAGGGAGGAGGAGGAGGAGGAGGAAGAGGCGAAGCGCAGGGTGCGGGGGCGCAGGGCCGACGATAGCAGCGACACCGAGGTCGAGACGGACAAGGCGGTCGGCGACAGGGCGGACGTGTCGGCGTCGGCGGAGGTGGAGGCGCAGGAGCAGAGGGGGGAGCTGAAGAGGAGGGGCGAGAGGCCCTCGCCTGGGGGCACGCAGTCAAGCGTCAGCACCGAGGACGAGTGGGAAAAGGTTTCCCAGGACGAGCAGGAGAAGGACAAATAAACAGAGGGCCCGTGTGGATGGAAGACCCCAGCCGCTCACTTCGGTATAGGCGGGGATGGCCAAGGGACGGAGGAAGGATGCCCAAGGATACCCCAGATTATCTCGTCTTTTTATCTCACACGGCGTGGAAGCATGGAACCTCCATTTCCTGGGATCGAGCGGCGTCTTCCACGACCAGGCGGGACTCCATAGCCATGTTCGTACATCTCATTACAACAGTACAACATCTGTCTAAACTCAGTACCTCGTAACCTGCCATAATCATCCGTATACGCCTTGGTGGCCCAGTATCTCTCTGCCATGCCTGCCTGGTATATAAATGTGCCCGTGGCTCCCGGTATGATCCATGCCTAAACGCCGACACTCGAACACCATGCGAAGAAAGAAGAACGCCTCGATAATATGATTACAAGTACTTGAGCTTGCGCGTCGCGTATGCCGCGTAAAAGGTACTCATCGCGCCGATGAACAGGCAGACGGCAATGGCATTGGGCCCGCTCGCGTCGGCGTGCTCGTCGGGATGCGCATGCTGGGCCAGCTCGGGGCTCTTGCCCGGCTCCAGGATGGCAAAGACGATGGTGGAGATGAAGGTGGCCACGAACTGGGGCAGCGTCGTGAAGATGTTGAGGATGCCAAAGTAGATGCCCGAGAGCTCGCCCGTCGTGGACACGGTCGTGTCGTTATCGGAGCCGTGCTCGAGGTGCAGAGGTCCATCGATGGAGCCCCTGAAGGAAGGGAGCTCAATGTCGGAGACGTCGGAGAGGCGCCGGTACGGAGTGCCCTCCTCGTTGGAGCTGAGCCTGTTCACTTCGACGCCGAGGAAGGATACAGGCGCCCACATGGCGATGGTCCACGGCCTAAAGAGAAGACAGTCAGCTTGTGTAACATCGTGGTGGTCCTGGGGAAGGGGGTGACGGACAGGCCACACAGACAGACCAAGGCTGTCGCGAAGCGGAAGCTCGCCGCAAAGGGGGCCATGGCCATGGCAGTGGCAAACATGAGGTGGCCCGCAATCCACGTCGTCAACAGGTCTGGCTTTAACTTGCTGAATTTCCGGAGGAAGCTGGAGACGGCCTGAGGGGGACGGGGGGTGAACTTGCTGTCCTCGGGCGACTTGACAAAAAGCGGCAGGATGAAGGCTCCCGCAAAGGTGATGATGGAGTAGATGACCAGGGACATGCTGCCGATACGGCCCATCTCGCCCAGGACGTCATCGGAATCCTTCGCGTCGTCGGGGACGTCGTATCGGAAGTACGTCTCGCCAACCCAGGTGGTGCTGTAGAAGAGGAAGGGGAACCAGCCGATCCAAGACCAGAACTGGGCCCAGCAGATGGCCTTGATGCGCGGCGGGAGGTGGAGAATGGTCGAGTAGATCTGGCGGAACACCTTGAAGCGGCCCTTGTGGACAGCCTGCTTCGAGATGAGGACTCGCTCGGTGACGGCCCAGCACGTGATGGCATTCGTCCCGACCATGGTGAGCATGGCAACGATGCTCAGCTGCTTGAACTGGGTATCCCCCAGCCACGTGCCAAAGACCTGGACCAGGTCCGTGGCGCCGGCCGCATACCCTATCATATGGCCGATGGCAGACATCCTGCTAACTTTGGAGCACATATCAGCCTGGGAATTCCATATTGGAGGGGAGGCTATGCCATGCACTCACACCATGCTGCCCCCAGCTGCTGCTTCTCGATCGGTAATGTGTCCACTATCAAGCTCCGAGAACACGACATGACTGTTCTACCCGTCAGTCCCCCATCCTTCCCCATCCTTCCCCATCCCGCAAGCCCCGCGAGGTCTGCGGGCGAGGCGTAGGGTGTATCGATCCCATACCTGCATTGATGGCAAAGTCCACCGCATAGATGGCCAGGACGGCCAGGACAATGGTCGGCTTCCTGGCCCTGTCGTCGTCGGGCTCGAAGATGCCCACAATCTCGCGCGTGAAGCCCAGGACGAGCAGGCAGAGGGCCACGACGGCGGTGCCGATGACCATGAGCGGCCTCCTCCGCCCCCAGCGCGAGGTGCTCTCGTCGGCGATGACGCCCACGATGGGCTGCACGACCAGGCCGGACAGCGGGCCGGCGATCCACACCAGCGACGTGTTGCTCTTGGTGAGGCCGAGGTTGAGGAGGTACGGGGTGCAGTCTGCGCCGTCGGGTGTGGTTAGCAATTGGGGGGATGGATGGTCTCCGGCGGGGGGTGGTTTGGAACGATGGCGGCTGGCTCGGCTACGTACAGGTCATCTCAATGCCCCAGGTGAAGCTGCCATGTCGGTGACCCGTTAGCTAGGTACTTGTCGCAAAGAAACCAGAGAGAGAGAGAGAGAGAGGATCGTTTGTAAGGTGCACCCACGTTATGCCAATGGCGCTGAAAGTCAGCAGGATCATGCGCATGGTCTCGGAGCTGCCGCGGACGGACGGCTGCCCTGTCCAGCTCGTCATCTGCTCCTGGCTGATGGCAGCGTGCCTGCGCGACCGGTGGCTGTGATCGTGATCGCGGGGGTCATGGTTGCGGTCGTAGCCGTGGTGTTCTCTCGGGGGGCCATCGGCGTCGCCCATTGTCGCAGTTTTGGCGTCGTCGGCGTCGTCGGCGTCGTCTTCTTCTCCCCCCTCCTCCTTTTTGGACCCCGGTATCGGCGGTGACGGCGACGGTGACGGCAGCGGAGGATGAATCGAGGCTGACGGGGGAGGATCTGGGGAAGCTGGGGGACGCGGTGGACGCGGTGGACTCGGCGGTGGACTCGACTGTGGTGGACTCTCTGGACGAGGAGGGGGACTCTGGGGGGCATTTTGGGGGACGTGGGGCGCCTGGGATCCCCTGGCTTCAGCGCCCTCCACACTGTTGGCAGCAGCCATGGTGCGCTGGGCACTTTTCGGCGTCTGCAGCCCGCAGATCAGTCGATGATGGGAGATGATAGGGAAGACCCATGTGCTCCCATGGATAGACGGTATGGACGGTATGGACGGGTACCAGGCCGTTGTCGTGACAATGCTATCGGCTCTGGTAGAGTTCGAGTTGCATCCGGGGAAATGCGAAGGCGTTCCAACTTCCGCCACTCGCCTGTCGTCACAGTTGACTTCGCCTCAACCTTCTTTATCACAAGCATTGAGTTGCCGCTTTCGGAGCCACATACTAGTACTCTGTACTTCTGTCGTAATACTACTAGTAACTAGGCAATCTTTTCTGCTAGTTATTGTCTGAAAATCGTCGGACATGTTCTTGTTGTTTCTACAATATCTGTTGGTATCTCTAGCCACCTGGCCCTTCCGTTGTATGCACCATGTTCCTCCACAGGAATGAACATAAAAAAGGGGAAAAAAGAAGAAGAAGTAGTAGTGGTAGTAGTAGTAGAAGAAGAAGAAGATGAAGAAGAAAGCCTCTACTCTCGAGGCGCAACAAGGCGTAACGGCCTTCCAAAGCCAAACACCGGATATTTCGTCCAACGCCCCAATGTCGACGCTTCGTCCGCCAGCCATCGATCCATCATCCCCTCTTGCTTGCCCCCTTGGTCTTCCTGGCCGCTATCTTACGGACCAGGAGGGCTATGTCGTGCCGACAAAATAGACGTCTTGTCCACCAACGTGAATCCTGACAAAAAGAAACACTGGGTAAGGCTGGTGATGGTAAACAGAAAACGCCCATTCCCCCGCCTCGAGACTCTGTACATGTCTGTATTGCTTCGTTGATGCGGATGTCGTGTGCTGCATCTCCATCAGAATTGAAATCGGAATGTGCCCGCTTGTGCTCGCTTGTATTCGCTTGTATTCGCTTGTCCTATGTGCCGATGCCGTGGGGTAATTGTAATCGTCCCTGCTGTATGTGCGTCTATGAATCTGCCAGCTTCGCAAAATGCTTCGACCAGATCCATCCAACCTGCTCGTTGGGGTCATCTTGGTTCTTGGCCAGCCACAGCTCGCCCTTCTCGGCAATTACATCAAAGATCTGGGATTCGATAACAACCGTCAGCTATGCTCCATCTTCACACGCACGCCCAAAATGGTTGTTACTCACCTCGCCGGCCTGGTAAATCAGGTAAGGATACCCTGCCTCGTGCTTCGTGGTCGCAATGTTGAACTCGAATAGGGATGCTGCTAGCCAGAGCACATTGTAGCCATCGTTGGCGGGACCACGCTCGCGGGACGAGGCTCTTGAAGACCGGCGGCTCTCCTCCGGCCCGTCTGGCAGCGGGAGCGCCGAGTGGAATAAGCCCGAGAATCGGCGCCCCTCCTGGGTGGCCAAGTTGGAGTTGTACGTCGTGCTCGAGTCGCGGCGATACTGCGAGGTCGAGTCCGTGCTCTGCCGTGGCATCCCTCCAGAGTCAAAGCTCCTGCCCGTGCTTGGCCTCGTCGACGCGGCCAGAGATCTCGAGCTGCCCCCTATCTCCGGCGTCATTCCTGAAGACGAGTTGTTGGCTTGCGGCCCGATGCCCGCGTAGTAGTCTCTGTAGTAGTACTGATGGGGACTGGAGATGCTGGGCTTGGACCCAGTCGGAGACATCGACAGCGACCCGCTATTGCGCCTCAAGAAGTCGGGTGTTGGCAACGACGGGGCCCCGTCGCCGTTGGTCGACAGTCCTCTGCTGCGCAAGGTATCGACGTCCGAAGGCCGCGGGGATCGCGTCTTCTTGGAAAGCGCATCGTCGTTGCTTGCAATCGACGGGCGTCCCCGGGATGTAGGGCTGACAATTCCGATGGCTGCCATTTGCTCGTCCACATAGGGGAAGTCGTGCTGGAAAGTCGACACAACCTCGTCGAGGTCTGGCAAGTCTGGGCAGTCTATCAAGACCGTCTTCATCTTGTCCTTCCAGATGGCGAACCACTTTGTCTGGATCGCGACAAAGTTCCCCAGACAGATATTCCCGACCTTCTCCGTCAACGCCGAGAGCTTCGGTAACTCCTTCTTCAGCGCGTCATTGAGAGCCTCGTATTGCTCCACATTCTCCTGGAGCCTCGAGTCGCCATTCTTCCCCACACGCTTCAACTGCTCCATTCGTTCGTAGTCTAGCCGGCGCTTCTGTCGCTTCTTCATGGCCAACGACGGGTTCCCGTAGGATCTGATCACCAGCTCAAACGGCTCAATGACCTGCTTCCGAACCTGGGCCAGGTGCTCCTCCAAAGCAATCTTCTCGAGGTCCCGGATGGAAATGTTGAACTGAACCCATTTACTCTCGATTTCGGGATAGCTGCCAGGCTGGAGCCTCATGACCAGCTCAATCGACGACAGGTACTGCAGGAACTCTCGCACATAGGAAGACACCTGGCGTGTGTAGAACTCTACGTCGCGCAGTACAACCTGCAGGCGAAGGTAGTCATCGCCGAATCTCTCCTCGAACTTGGCGTAGTCCGCGTCTTCGGGCGGCCGGTTGCCCGTGGCTTGCAGTTTGTCGACGCGCTTCCCGAACGCTCGAGCAAAGCCGCCCTTGCCGTCAGATTCCTTGCGCTTCCTCCCGACGATTTGGCCGACAAGCTCAAAGTTCTTCTTGGTCTTGTTGATGTCGATGATGGCTGTCTCAATGGTGTCCTTGGCCGACATGAGAGCCTCGCGGTCGGGGTGGTCTTGCGGTGTGTGCTGGAGCAGGGTGATGATGAGATTGGGATACTTGGTGATCCGCTGCATGGGCTTGATGAGGAGTGAGTCCAGGTCCCACGCGGCAGTAAGTTCCTTGGCAACCTCGTTGCACTCATTCAGCCACACCTTCACAGTCGGGTCTTGCTGGATCTGAATCAGTCTCTTGGCGGCTTGGTCGCTGCTGCGGAGGAAGCCCTCGTGGGCGGTCTTCATGCTCTCGATATTGACCTTGAAGACGGGGCCTAATGAGACCTCGCGGTCTTTGGCATCGCTGATTTCCGTCTTGCTCGACTTGTTAGCGCCGTCTTCTCTGCCAGCTTTGGGCGTGTAGACGCCGGACACGGCCTCCTTGACTTGGGCAAGAAATGAAGTGTGGAACGCTATGATCTCATCCGTGTTGCGGAAGATCTGTTTGATCGTCTTCGAGTCCAGCTTCGGACAAGCCTCCGCCGTGCCCTTGTAGATCTCTTCCACAATGTTCATATCCCGCACAAAGACAGCCTCCGTGTCAAGCAGTTCTTTGAGGACATTTCGGCGCTGGGCAAGCCGGTGGCGCTCCTTGTCTGTGAGCTCCTGGCCATCCGGGGGGAGGGCTTTTGCGTCGCCTCCCCCTATTGAGGGGGCACCAAAATACTGTTCCGAGGCGCTGAGCGAGCTTGTGCCGATGGTTTGGGGAGTCTCCATCTGTGACATGAAATCCTCGCTCCCCCTGGCCGATTCCATCATGATGCTCCCGTATTGGGACGGATCATAGAACCCACTCGATGTCCTCCTCGAGTCTAGGATAGAGCCCGAGGCAGGGGTTGGAATTGGTGGTGGTTCATGATCTGGCGATGGGACGTATGTGGAGTTCTGGCCTGTACTCTGGGGCAGGTAGGGGATTGTAAACTCTTTCCCAGAATCTACTTCTGGGAGGTATTGGTGCTCCGCGTGCTCCGACGTCCTTGCTGAGCTGTACGACGGCCGCACACGGGGAGACTCTTGCTCTGGTTCTCGGGGGATGGTGTCGCTATTCCGAGGGAGGACACTTGATTGGAAAATAGTCACATGTCCGAATGTGGGTGATTCTTGTTCGTCCACGTCTGGCGTTTTTGTGAGATCCGAGGGGTCAGGACTGTCCACAGTCAAGTCCGTCCATTGAGAGTGCTGGCTGATTCGATTAGGTCGTGATGGAGGTGCTAGGAGTAGTTCGTTCGACTCCATCGCCTGGTAATCGTAAGTCGGATACTCCACATCACCCCCATCGCCTTCATCGGAAGAAGCGCACGAGGAGGCCCGGTAAGCGGATAGTTCATCGTCAAACTGGTACTCAGAGCGACACTCCTCAGCCCCCCCCCGATCGTCCGTATCCTCTGTACATGCGTCTGTGGTCGCATCATCATTAGTGTAGTGTGCATCGTTCATCGGCTCTTGACTGTCGTCCAAGTCGGACTGGCAGTCAGACTCATATTGCATCTCTATTCTTGGGAAAGCCACAGTCTCCGTCTGATCGGCCCTAAGAATATCGTCATTCGGATGTGGTAATGCGTTGCTCGTTGTCTCGAACGGAGCTTGCGCTGGAAAGGGGCTTTCGGTATCGTACTCGTCTCCAAACGCGCCTGGCATGATGGAATAGCCATCGCAATCGGTGGATATGGAGTCACGGCAGCTCTGTACATCATCCTGGATGACTGGAAGTATGCTCGGGGGCTCTGGTTCCTGCTCCGCAATCTCGTGATGCTCTGCCCGTTCATAGTCTGGCGTCGGCACATGGGGGCTCGGCGGTTCCTCAATCGTGATGGGGATTTGGATCTCCTGCGGCGACTCGGGCGGCAGCATGGGAGAATGTGTCTGAGTCTCGTTGTCAAACTCCGTGGTTTCTGTGGCGGCCGAGACTGCTGAGAGAGGTGGCTCGTCGCTGTTCATAGGAGGAGTGAAAGGCGGAAAGCTACCGGGAACACCCAACGTGGGTGAATCGGGACTCGAAGTTATCTGCAACGGCGCTGGTTGCTCAGATGTGGTCGGTATTTCGGGGGAAATCATGGGCTGGGATTCCGTAGGGGGCTCGGTTGGGCTGCTAGGCACCACAACCGCGTCCAAGGGCAATTGGTGCTCGGGCTCCCGCTGCACTATGGGGCTGGGCATGGGGGAATCCTCATCCTCATCCTCAGAGACTTGCTCGGGTGGGGGGGTGGATGAGGCGATGGAGGCGGCCCTTGCAGCGGCCTTGGCCTTTGCGGCCGCTTCTAATTCTTGTCGCCGCCGTTCAGCTGCCTTTTTCCGAGCTTCGAGAGCCTGGCTTTCCCTTACAGACTTGGTGTACGCGAGCCTGATGTGTTCACGCCGCTGCTCGAAGTCTATTGGCCCTACGGATATTTTCCGGCGCCGGACTTCGGAATCGGGTGTCCTTGAGGGGGCCCTTGACAAGACGGGAGGGTTGAGTTTGGGCTTTTCGGCAGCCCTCATACGAGAGCTTGCTGTTGTGGCCATGGATACGGGTTGACGTGGCCGGGAGCTTCTAAGTGGCGGTGACAGTTTCGGGGGAGGTGTAGCGATGTAAGCCTGGAGTCGGGTGTTGCCGTTTGGCGTCGGTAACGCCTCTGGACGCCCCTTGCGTCCACGTGCCGCCTCCGCAGGCGTTCTGGTTTTTCTGGTCGGTGTTCTAGTGCGGGATGTTGGTGTAGTTGCTCTTGATGCTCTCCCATTCGCGCGAGGTTGTTTCAAAGTTGACGGCGAGTTCGACCGTGTGGATTCTGGACTAGAGGAACCAGTCGTGCTGCTGAGATTTCTCACCGATAGAGGAAGCCTGGAGGACGCGGGGACTTGGTTATGAGTGGTTGGGGGATTCCGAGTAGCTCCTTTGCGGGTGATGGGTGGTGACGGATTTTGTGTCGCGACATCGCTATGAGACCGAGTATGCCCCCGGGCGGCAGCAGGCGACTGGGGGTGAGAACTGTTGTCTTGCGTATTCGCATTACGATACCACGTGCTCGGGGAAGATGGCTCAGCGTCAGGATCAGATAAGCTTCGTCGATGGTTCCAGGAACTGTGGGGATTAGACTCGGAGAGGCCACGCGGACGGAGGCTTTCAATGCCAAATCCTAGCGCGGAGGTGTCGGACTGTTCCGGTAGGATTTCGCCAAAAAGCAAGCCCTGTGATGGGAGTGTCGTCGGGGACGAAGTGGGCGGTGGCTGCGGGGAGGCGTCGGGGGTGAGTTGTGTCATTGAGCGGGAAGCTTTTGCGTTTGCGCCGAGCGAGCTTCGAGGCTTCCCGACGCGACTAGCGAACGACTGCGCATTGTTCGACACCTGGTCTTCGGCGACGAACTTGGGCCTCTGCGAACGCGAGAGCTTGGAAGTGTTTCCAATGTCAGAGACACCACTCCGTAGGGTGGAATATGACGGTGTCCCTTCTCTGGGTTTTGAGGAAGGGCTCGAGACGTCCCTCCTCACTCGGGTCGCCGAACCTGGCTGTGAGGGGACGCGTGGAATGGACGAGGGACTGGAGCTTTGATCGAACCGCTTCTTGAGGTCCTTGACGCTGGGTTTGCTCGAAGGCCCGTTTTTAGACGCGGCTGGGCTGAGTCTTGCATCGACAGGATTCGAGGCGGCACGAACGTTGGTCGGACGTGGGAGGGTGCGATTCGCTGACACAACGGGATGTTTGGGAGTGGTCCCATCGCCGTTGGAGCGTAGGGAGGGGCGGGAGACGGAAGGGGAAGCCATGGGCAGGCTATCGGGCATGGAGTCGTACTGCAGTGCTCGATAGCTCTTGTAGAAGTCGTCGGGACTCACGGCGTTGAAGGCATGGTGATGGGGGCTGGTCGTGGCGGCGGGGGCGTCGTCGTCGAGGTCGGGGGATTGCACGGGCAGATCGTCGCTTCGGCCGGGAAGTTGAGGATCGTGTTCGTAGGGCTGGTGGTGGTGGGTGTGGTGGCGGTGGAAATGGTCATGTCCAAGGTGAGGCTCGACAGCAGGGCCTTGGCCTCGTAGGTCGGCAGCGTCCACGTCGTTGTCCATGGTGGACAGGCCCGCCTCAGGATCAGACTCAGAGCATGGGGTCGGTCAGGCTCGTCGGGCGAAGCGACTGGCCAGACGGCAGGGCGGGCGCGAGCATCGATGCGTTGGGCGGGAGTGACTGGTTGAGTGGATGGGACGAGATGGGGGAACCCGATGGGATGCGTTGGATGGGGACGGGTAGCGTCTGGAAGGGGCTGTTGATTGGAAGGCTGGGCCTGAGCACTGAGATGCCCCCCATGCCACCGACCTGCACCAGGCACAGGCCACACAGGGGCAGCGCAGCTCCGGTAGCTGCTGCGCGACAAAATAAAAGGGACCATGCGGGACCGAGATGGTGCACGCCTCATCACGATCAAGGTGCTCAAGAGATGGTTCTGGGACTTGCTTGGTATCTTGGAGACGATGCTAATTTTTGACTTTACCACGATTTGCATTGAACGCCCACAGAGTTGGAATTGCCACGGCCTTGACTCTAGCTCCATGATTGACGACTGTGGCCCTTTTTCTGTCTTGCAGCTGCCGCCTTTGAGCTACCCATGAACGGTGGAGGGGGCGGGAGTGCTCCTAGTACGAGTACTAAGTACAGGGCCGCTAGGGCAGCTCCCGCTGTCGCCTCGGCTTTGGGCCCGCTGGAGGGACGGTGAAACTGTTCAGCTGCCCTGCCTGTATTACTCAACCTTCCAAGGTTGTTTTAATGCGCTACGGACTCCGTACCTTACAGCACTAGCAACCTTGGAACCATCAATGGTGCAACGCTTGTTTGAGCAGCTCGATAATTTTCCATGCGCCGTCGAAATCTTGGTACGCTTTTGGACAACCCCTCTCGGGACGGGATGGAAATGCATGGATGGAGGGAAAGGAGAGGGAAAAGATGGTCTGTTGTCTACACGAATCAATCCACCATTGGTTGAGTCAACGTCGCAACCTGGGTCTGAGATCCAATGGAATCAATCGTCCGCCCCTAATCACCTCAAAAGCCGAAGCCAACATCAGCAACGACGTTGTCCTGCCTCCAACCCGGAAGCCAACAGCCTTTTTGCCTCGCATTTGCCCCTTGCATGGTCATTTTATACTTTGGTCATGGTCGTACATGGTTCAACAGCAGCATGGGAGGCTCATGTAAGGGACAAGCTGCATCGCGACGGCGCACAGCATGCTGAAGACGCCGGGCTCAAGAACAACCTGCTGCCAAGAGTATGGCCAGCTCAGTTACGATGGGAACTGTTGGCCGCATGCTGCTAGTCCCTTGGGGGCTCGCGTCGTTTGCCATCGTGTGTTTGCGTCTCCCAGGGTCAAGGCCAGCTTGGATATGCATTGACACGTCGCAAGGCTGGTGGTTCGGGTTCGGACCTTCGAGATTCAACGGTCATAATACTCGTACATGGATGGTTCTATGGGGTCAGCGGGGATATGTCAATCCGCCACATCATCGACCGAGCTTAAATTTCGTAAGGCCCTTAACCAGCTCAATGACACTATCTAGAGCCTTAAGTAGCCTGGGACCCAAGATTCAGGACCCGGGACTACGAGTATTGCCTGTCCGGCAATACATACTACGATTAGTTGAAAAAAACGACAATTTAATATCCAAGACCACTGACAACTGCCGTAGCATCGGAGATGGACCACAGGGGACGATGCAGGGGCAGGGTGTGTGACCACGAAGGTACGGTGCGGATAGACGACATCCTGGGTCTATATTCCGTCGGCCGCAGGTGTTGTCGGGTGGGAGTCTGATTTCTCAGCTCTCTCGCGTGCGTCATCTTGGAGTTTGGGGGAGGATGAATGTCAGAATGTTCAATTTCATGGTCGCGTATCCGTACCACCACTGCTAAACTTCTTAGTACCTACTAGGTACTTAGGTATCCAGGGCAGCGTCCATAACGAATGCCTTTCGTCAAACTCCACCCCCAGGTCCACAATAGGTGCCTGGTGGGGGGCCCCTGCCCAACGGCGCCGTTATCAGCCACAGAGGGCTACGAAAGCCACAGAAAGCCACCCATCTCAGCGCCACTTTTTTCGTGCCACACCATTTAACTCCAACCCCCACATCGTGTAGCAACGCGTCGCACCATGCCAGCCATCGACCGTGTCGAAAACCCCAATCCAAATTCGCCGTTAATGTTTCAATTAGACGCAATGTAGCATGGAGCAGGGAATTAGGCGAAAGCGTGCCATTCGGGACGTTGCGAACCTGCAAACCGAACCCGCCGCCAAAAGGTCCAGCACCCCACTAACCCGTGATACGCCAGTTAGGCGAGATCTCCTAGAGCAGTGTTATCCCCATGTCCAAACGCTCCGCCAATATCTCCTGGCGAAGCTCCCTGGATCCTCAAGATTGCGTAGGAAAAAGATTGCCGCCATTGGGCAGAGCGACCGCCGAGAGCTCGAGACACGCCTCACCCAACTCCTCGATACCACGCTTGTCTGTGCCTCGAAACGAGACGATGCTCAGCAAGATGAAATCAAAGAAACGAGATGGAAACAATGGCTGTCGTTCTCCCAGAAAGGAGATGAGTCTTATGTGACGCTCTCGGGTGGCCCCGAGGGCCCCTTCTTCTCCCAGTCTGAGGTATGCTGTTGCTCCCCCGTAGAATGACTGTGTGCGAAAACTGACACTGGAAAGATCATTGACTTTGTAATCTGGTTGCTCTTCTCAAGAGAGAAGTCTGGCCCCTGGCCCAAGCACCTGTTATGCGATGGGTTCCGCAAAGGCGCTGGAGACGGCGAACAGGGTGCCACATCCATCCCAGGCATCTTCTGCCGCTTTCCCAACTCCCATGTTAAGATTCTGAAGGAAACGCCTTGGCCACAAGTGCTCGCTCTCCTCGGCCAGTCCGGCGAGAGAGTCATGATTGACCTGCTCCTTGACTGCTCCGTATTTGTAGCAGTGCAGGGAGGCCTAGGAAACTACTACCAGCTTAGCGGTACGTGCTTGGGGACGTTATTGTAAACCAGGGGCTGATCTTCATGTAGGACTCCCGCTCTCTGAGGTCGACCTATCTAGGAGTATGACTGGCCGCCAGCAGAATGTGAGAAGTACTTGCCGCAAGCCGTCCGATATCACCCTTGTCAGGAGTAGGATCTTCTACGCGAAGCCAAGTCTGAACGCCCGAGGACTTGTTCAAGCAGGGCTCAAACATATCCGTATGATGCCCCTCTGACCTGGACGCATCTTAGTGTGGCTGACATGATGTAGACATTCTTAACCGGTGTCCCTATATACAAATCCCGGATCAGCCTCAGGGCGAAGGGCCCAACGACCAAGTTAGAGAAACCAAACAGAAGAATGACAAGAATACCATCATGGTTATGATGTACATATTCCCACGCCAATTCAAGCTTCACAACGTCTTTACATCTGAAGTCGACCGAGCGCAGACTGCTCAAAAGTTCCAGGATTATACCCTTCGAGAGATCGGATCCCAGGGGCAATCGCAAGATGCCCGTTTCCCAAAGATCCCAAAGCGCCTGAGAGGAGACACGAAACACTTGGTCCAGCGACTCCAGGTTCGGCACGGGCGCTGCTCATACGTCGAACTTCTCAGGCACTATTGCCCATGTCCCTTTGATCCTCATCGAGGACCGAGCACTCCGGCACACCAGGAATCAGCAGGCTTGGCTATGGGAAAACTCACAGCGCCTGTAAGAGCCACCCAATGCCACAGCCACTCTCGTTTGAGGGGCACTTTTCGCAAGACGCAGTCGCAACCTCATCTTCACTTTGATTCCGTTATAGAACTCGCTTGTCCAAAAGCTCATGTATCTGCATTCTGCCAAGCCGTCCTGTCAAAACTCATACCGGACCCTTTCTGGGGAGAGTGTGACGTGATGGTGCACAACAAGAAGCTGGTGCTCCGAAAGGTGGACCACTTCGTAAAGTTGAGACGATTTGAGACAATGTCGTTGCATGAAATTGCCGAGGGCTTCAAGGTGATTACTCTACAAAGATCTACACATAATGGATCACTGATGATCATCTAGGTTGTTGATATTCCCTGGCTACAGCCACCCCATCTGCGCGGCCAGAGGACAAGCCAAACGGACCTGGACAAGCGTTGCGAGATATTTCACGAATTCCTTTACTATGTGTTTGACTCTCTGTTACTCCCCTTGATACGGAGCAACTTCTACGTCACAGAGTCCAACACACACCGGTACCAAGTCTTCTACTTCCGCCACGATGTCTGGAAGCGGGTTGCTGAACCTGCCATGGCCGCCCTGAAAGAGACCATGTTCGAAGAGGTCAAATTCGCCGATGCAAGCGGCATCCTTCAATCGAGAAAGTTTGGATTTAGCCAGATACGGCTGCTGCCCAAGGGCCAGCAATTGCGGCCTATCATGAATCTCCGAAGGCGAACCTGGGCAAAGGGCAGCACGAAGATCCTGGGGCCGAGCATCAATGCGGTTCTGGGGCCGGTGCACACGGTCCTGAAGTTGGAAAAAGTGAGCAACAGATCTTGAGGGGCCGTTCTCATTGCTGACGTGTGTAGACACTTGACCCTTCGAAGCTAGGATCGACAATGTTCTCTGTCAACGACATCTACACTAAGCTCAAAAGTTTCAAAGCGGAACTGGGGCCAGCTCACTCGCAGCTGTATCTTGCCAAGTTGGACGTGCATGCCGCGTTCGACACCATCCCACAAGACGCCGTCGTGAGGCTGATGGCTTCCGTCCCAAGCCACTCTCAGTATACAATCACAAGACATGCTGAAGTGAAGCCGGGAGAGCGCTCAATTTCCACGTCTGACAAGCCTGCGACCAGGCCAGTCCGCAAATGGCACGCCACTGCCTCGGGGCACGACGAACCCTCCATGTTTCCGGATCGCCTAAAGAGCGGGCTGGGCGACAAAAAGAAGAACACAGTTTTTGTTGATAGCGCGGTGCGGAAGACGCATAGCGCTGGCAGTCTTCTTAATCTCCTGGCCCAGCACGTTACCCAAAACCTCGTCAAGGTTGGCAAGAAATACTATCGCCAGAAAACTGGCATACCCCAGGGCTCGGTTCTATCGTCCTTCTTGTGCAATTATTTCTATGCGGACTTGGAGATTCACCAGCTGGGCTTCTTGAATGGGTCCGACTCGCTACTCCTGAGACTCATCGATGATTTTCTGCTGATCACCCTTGACAAGAGCAAGGCGGTGCGGTTCGTCGAAACCATGCACCGGGGTCTGCCTGAGTACGGCGTCCACGTCAGCCCCAAAAAGACGCTGGTGAACTTTGACATGGAGATACCCGAGGGGAAAGTCAACAGGGTTGCCAAAGGGGAGGCATTTCCATACTGCGGGACGTTGATTGACTGTGGCACGCTGGAAATTAGCAAGGATCGCGAAAAGAGCAAGAATATCCGTACGTATCAGATCGCAGTTTCAGAGGACCTGGTTAGCTGACCAACTACAGATGTATCAAACTCCCTTACTGTCGATTTTGGTCGGTCACCGGGTCAGAACTTTGAGAGAAAGGTTCTAGGTGAATCTCTCTCTCTCAACAGACCGCAGGTGCGACTTCTGTGTCTAACATGCTCCCAGGCGCCTTCAAGATCCAGTCCCATCTCATGTTTTTCGACACAGAGCACAACTCCACACGTACTGTGCTCGCCACACTCCGGGCCTCCTTTGCCGAGACTGCCACCAAGATGTGGGCTTACATCCGCTGCATGCCCCAGTCTAAGAGGCCCAGAAGCAGCTTGGTGATCCGTACGCTCCACCACCGGCCAAGCCACCGTTTGATCTGACCCCGTTACTGACACTTTCCAGGGACGATTGTCAAGGTCATCGATGTCGCATTTATGCTGTTGACGAGCAAGTCGAGGAAGATGCGTTACCAGGAGTACTCGTGTGATTTGCGCAAGGCGCAAGTGAGCCTGTAAGCCAACGTCCCCGCTCCTTGTTTCGGGGGGTTTATCCGTGGCTGACCGGTTTAGAAATGCCTGCCAAGCTTTCAAGCAGATGCTCGGGCGGAAACAGACTGGGTACGGCGAAGTCATCACCTGGCTGGCCAAGGAAATTGCGAGACTCGAGTGTCAGAAGTGACCTTTTGTCTATTAATGAAGTATTTCAGTATACCAACCGCGCCCTGTTGCAACCATTCAGTATCTAGATCTGTTCTACCCAGCCCTATAAACTATATCACCGCCAACGCCGGCCCTGTAAGCAGCGTGCTGCATGCAGACATGATAAATGGAAAGACGACAGGCCTGCTCTACTTCTCTGTGAACTGTACCTCTTTGTATGCCCATCTATAACGATATACCGCTCTGCCACCAATGCTCACCCCAGTACCATCTAGGGAAATAATTTCGGTCCCAGCGCCACCACCGATCCCTCGGATATCCGTATCCAAACGCCCGGAAGAAGGAGAAGGGCACAGGCTCGAGGAGCCAGATACCCGTGGAGGCCATTTCGTCAATGAAGAAGCCAGCCGTCATATGTAGCCACGCTAGTGTGAAGACGAAATTTGCTGCCCGTGAAACACTCTGAGGCACTCTCGTATTTGGGAATATCTTCTTCACCGCGGCCGTGACCTGGTATTGGAGGAGGATACCGACGACCTGCAGGAGGAAGAAGACGAGAAACCGCCAGGCCTTGGTGCGAGGGACTGCTGTTCGGCTGCCCGCCGCGTGAAGGAGTCCCGACTGGCCAAACGACACGAGGAGGGTGACAAACAGGGACAGAGTCGAGCCCCTCGTTAAGTACCCGCGCCGGACAAGCCACCGGGCCGGAGCAGCGAACTGCACGCGGAACGACTGGTGCCAGCAGGCACCCCACCAGCCGGCGAGGCCCCGATCTAGGACCTGCATGGGGGAGCCGAATGTGGATGTGTGTTGATATAGTTCGCCGCGCTCAGGGAAGATGTGCGCGGCGAGAAAGTACTGGACGAGGTCGTTGAGGTTGAAGATGGCTGATATGGCGGCGAGCACGCCAGCGAGGGAGAAGATCTGGCGGTAGGTGCGCAGGGCCCAGGGTGAGAGTTGGCGGAGATAGGAGGGCAGGGGTAACAGCTCGAGGAGGTGGTGGTCGGGTCCGAGGACGAAGTAGGGGTCCTTGGTCATGAAGACGGCGAGGAAGTCGAGGGTGAGGTACATCAGGGTGAAGGTGCTGAGGCGGCTCCAGATAAGGTCAGAATGGGTGAGGCAGCGACGGTAGCCGGCCTTGGTGACTATGGGGATGGAGGCCATGTCTACGGGAGTGCCGTGGGGGATGTGTGTGGTTGAGGGGATCTTGGGACGGGGAATGGCCGAGATGGACCAGTTCCAGCCTGAGAGTGTTAGCATGCGGGATCATTATTCATAGCGACAGCCTTCATACCGGTAAAGCGAAAGTTGGTCGTCATATCCAGCGCCCAGTTCAACCGCTCTGCAAAGGGAGCACCCTCGGGAAACGGCTGCCAGATGTACTCGTGCCTGGTTTCCGTGGCACCACTGCCCTTGGGCTGTGACGATGATTTAGGGGGCTGGTCCTGCTCCAGCTGCCGAGTCCCGTTCTCATTTTTCTCGTCTTCCTGGACATGGCGATTCGCGGTGGCCTTGAGATCTGCCCTCTTCACCCTCCTGACTATCCTTGCGGCATCTACCTGGGGCATTGTCCACACCAAGACATTGAGCGTCGAGATGATGCCCCAAAACGCCATGAGCCCCACGGCATACGCGAAGGCAATATTAGCACTCGACGTGCGCCAAATGAGATCCAGGTTAAAGTCCAAGATGAAGACTACGACGAGCCACCGCGCGAGGCCCATCCACCGGCCACGCGAATGGGGGATGGCGAGCCACAGGGTCGGGGCGATGAAGGGCCCCAGGAGGCTGATGGGCAGGATGAGCGGGCGCACACGACCTTCGGCGACGGCGAGGGCAAAAACGGCGCGGTACTCTTCTCTGACAGAATCGGCGAGGCGGTCCATGGCTGCCATGGTGATGCTGGGGCTGGTGTCGCTGGTGTCGCTGGCGTCTGCCATGGTGGGCAGACAGTGAGGGAGAGCAGCGCGTCTATACCATGTTTTCTTTTGCTGTTCCTTCGAAGGATCAAGAGCGACCTTGATCTACCCGACAGTCGGTGCGTGAGAGGCGCTGCTGACTGCTATGACTATGGAATTGGTGGTTTAACAGCATTATCTGGAGGACTGATGGAGTCGCGTGACGTCAAAGATCCAAGGGCGTCGTCGTGATGCACAGGCTCCCAGCGCCACTGGGTTTTTATTTTCCGGCGGCAGTCGCCAGATTTTCAGGGTCCTGGTGATCTACCGCGATCGGCAGGGTAAGGTATCACTGTAAGGTAGGTAGGTACCCAAGGCCCAACGCTGATCGCCCACTCACACACACTGGCAGTCCCGACTCCCATTTGGGCGGAATGCAATATGACATGCCCTCACCGAAGCTACCTATCTACGGATATAGGATTTAGTAATGGATTAAGAGGCGCTTGACCCTGGACCAGGTACAGACGGGCTAGTTGTTTGATTAATGCTTTATCGTAATCCATCTCCCGTTGCCCACTGTCAGTATAAATTCGGTTAATCATCTGGCAATATGGGTGGCATCACATGGCCATGGCATCTAATCATCTGTTATGGACTCGCTCCTTCTCACATGACGAAGGCTGTGAAATGGCCAGAGAACAATCGGCAAGAATCAGGAATGAGTAGCAAAAATAAATGAAAAAAAAGAAAGAAGGAACATCGTGTTTCGAATGCCGGGATTTGCACCCGAGCTGTCACCTCGTTGTCAGTTGTGTGTTGCTTCTCGACGGCCAGCTGCGCTACTCACTTTCTCCCTTGGGAGGGGAGCGGGTTAACTACCCCACATTCGATTGAGAATAGGAGTGGTAATTATTTTTTATAAAGGGTAGAATAAGGCAAGGAGAGTTGGAGCGGAGCTCAAGGAGAAGCCTGGAAGTTGAGTGCCAGTGCCTGAGGTGGTAGTGATACGATACGGCCGGCCGTGAGCAGTGGTGACGGCTGGCGGGCACTGTGAGCTGGAGACATGGTACCTAAGGCAAGCACCCAGTACAGGTACCCACACAAAATGGCCAAACAGGGTATCAGGACGGACGAGTTATTGATTCCAATGCCAGCAATGGCCATGAAAGTACTACTTAGTAAGGTAAGCGAGACGCGAGATGCCGTCAATAAGTGCTCATATTCTCTCATCCTGTCAGGGGTCCCTCTGCGTGATTGCCAACTGCACATCTCTGGAGACGATTCAATGTTAGACGAGGGATGAGCCATTGAGGTCCATGATACATGAGGTACCTAGGTACGCTATTCTTACCAGTTAGAGAGTCTGGTCCCTGCGAGCCCCGGCAGTGGGCATCGTGGTCGTGCCTGCCAATACGGGTATGGACATGATGGTGCTGACGAAGACGAGGAAGGAGTGGGATCGATGGTCGTAAAAACGCATGTAAGGTAGGTACCCAAGGCAAGGTACGAGTCACGCCACGCCACACTGGCTCTCGCCCGCACCTGCCCGTAACTTCATCTCCCCCACTCCCCAAAGTCCGCTTTGTCCGCACCGCAACACACTGAATGCTTTATTGTCTTGGGAGCCGCCAGTTGAGGTAGCCCATTTGATCTCGTATAATCCGTTCTGGTCTCATTGCCTCATCTCGTGTCAATTCGGTGCTGTTCGGAGACGCGCATCCTCCCTCTCGGAGACTTTTGAGCTCGCGCGTCAGCCCAACTTAATCTGATTCCCGTTCCGTCACCGTCTGGTCTGGTCTCTCCAGCCTGTTCGCATCCCGTTAGAGATCGATCAGAGATAGACCGCCTGGATGGAGTCTAAAGAGGGTCAGGACACGCCGCACTCCCGTGTCCAGAAACACCGCGCCTGTGACGAATGTAGTGAGTGACCACCAGCCTCCCTCCTCCATCTCGGAGACTTATCATCCATCCTCCTCTCAGGGTCCCGTAAGCTCGCCTGCTCCAAGGAGCCCACTGGTTGTTCAAGATGCTGCCGGGAGGGTATCGTCTGCCACTACTCACCCCAGAAGCCCATGGGGCGCCCTCGCAAGCGACGGATGGTCGAGGAGCCTACGGCTGCCGCGGAAGATTCGTCTGCTGCCAGTTCCGCTGATCAACCCTGTGGCGATCATATCCTCCCATCCGTGAAGCTCTCTGGTGATCCAAGCCTCAGCTTTTTGGACGAACCCCCCTCCTCGAATTTCGACTTTATGGACTTGCTTCCGTATGACTACCAGGACAACGCCCAGCTCGACCCTCGGGTCCTATTCCACAATGATGGCGCTGCCGATGAGGCTTTGACAATGTCTCTAAACGGAGTTGACCTCCTCAGCACCATTAATTTTGACGAGGATCTGGATTCATCCGCTGGCAACATGTCCAAGGACATCACCTCCTCTTTACAGCGTTACTGGGAGACCCAGACCTTGGAGGCCACCGAACCCTCCGAGTCCACGCCCAGCGATCTCTCAAACTCCACCAACTCACCCGAGTCCCTACTCTCATCCTCTGCCGACCCCGATGTTGCTCCGACCGTGAAGGCAGCCCCCTCCGTGGCATGTGGCTGCCTCTCTTCCCTCTATCTGGCCCTCGATTCTCTCTCTCGCCTGCCCCCTGATGTCATGGGCGCCATGCGTACCACCCGTCACGCCACTGTGGTAGCCCACGATGTCATCCAGTGCCCAACATGCTCCGACCCCTTAAATGAAGACCCAACCAAGCCGGCGCCCATCCAGAGCTTGCAGAGCTCCATGTGCCTCGCCGCCCTCATCCCCTCGGCCTGCAACGCCTACGCCACCATCCTCGAGATGGTCGACAAAGAAGCCGCCACGGCCAAGCGTGAGAATCGTACCATTTGGTTCTCATTTAGGGACGTTGGCGGCCTCTGGGCTATCATCAGCCCCAACGGCCATGACGACTGCCCCCTCCTGTCCACCTACAATAACCGAAACATGGAGCCCGACATCTGGCGCACCACCATGCGCGCCATTCTGCGCATTGACGTCTACGGCTTTGAAGAACCCTCCCTCGACACGCCCAGCCCCTCCAGCAGGGTCCACTCGCTTGGCCTCCGTGACGTTGTTAGGCTGCTCGAGCTACGCAGCGCCAAGCGCCACGACCTCATGGACCGCCTCGCTGCCGCGGGCAAGATGCCTGAGCGGTCCGGATACCTGCTCCAGCAGCCGTACAAATCCGTGCCGCGCGAGGAGCGGCACTGTATTCGCATTCTGGAGGCGGCTCGGGTCGCCCTGGACAATCTCGTCATTGCGTGAGGTGGCTTCTCAAGAGAACATTCTATCTACAAGGGGCAGGGGTATCATGAGCGGAGAATAAAACCTCGTTAATTCAGGAACAAGGCTGGCGTTTATTTTAGGATATTTGAGATGTTTTATGGAGTCAACCCCTTGATGGTCAGAAGGAATACCGCTTTTGCATATACCCATCGTGTTCGTTTAGTACGAACCTGGAAATACGACCTCTTCGCTACATGTCTGCCTGGGCCAGCGTGAACTACCACCAGCGGTTCGTGTGTAAGTTTCAAATGTCTAAATTCAACCTTGATGCTACAGGCAGGTATCCTAACAAAGCCTGCTACTGGTGTATAGATCAGGCAAATACTACAGATGTGTCCAAAATGATATAACCAACTTGGCTGATCCCCAAAAACGCCAAACTATGCATAGGTAGATAGGTAGGTAGATGTGATCTTCCGCCGCCTCATCATCCTCTTCCGAGCGCACTTACTCATCCTCCATCATGCCAAGCACGTCCAGCTCCGTCTGGACCAGCCGCTCAAACTCCTCCCTCTCGATGCCCGACGCCCGCGACAGCATGAACAGGCTGCGGATGCTCCGTGAGATGTGCTGCTTGACGCCAAACTCGCTCTGTCCCTGCCGCCCGGCCTCCTCCTCGAGGCGCGCCACCATCTGCGACCCGTTGGAGCTGGCGCTCGACTCAGGCCGCGGGTGCAGCAGGCTCTCGTCGGTCCCGGAGGCGGCGGCGGCGCTGAGGCCGTTGGGCTGCTGCTGCTGCTGCTGTGACTGTGCACCTAGGCCGAGCGCGGGGGCTAGATGGGCCTGCTCGGCCTCCTCGTCCGGGTCGTGGTTGTCCATGGCGGGCTGGACGTTGTCGTACTGCGCAAAGTAGTCCTTCTCCTCTGCCGCCATGTCCCTGGCAGAGATGGCGGGAGCAGCACCACTGGCTGCTGCGCGTGGCGCGGGGGAGTGCTTCTGCGCGGGGGTCCGTCCCGGCGTCGCATCGTACTGGGCCCAGTAGTCGTCATCGTCCTCCTCCTCCTCCTGCTCCTCCTGCCCCTTGTGGCCGTTGGCCGATGCGAGGCCGTTTGTGTGCACCTGCTGGCCCTTCTTCTTATCCTCAAATTGGCGCTCGGCCTCGGCTATGGAGGACGCACCGCCAAAGATCTCGAAGGGCGCAGACTTGTCGGCGACGGTGACCTCGCCGACGCGCCAGCCGTCGCCGCCGTCCGGGTCGTTGACGCAGTAGACGAGCTGGAAGGCCAGGCCGATGTCGAGGAGGACGAAGAGGGCCTGGAGGGTCTCGGAGTCGACGCGGCGGTAGCGGCGCTGGGCGTCGTAGTCCCAGTCGACCTCAACCTCGCCGGAGACGGGGTGGGGCTCGAGGGCGGCGGTGGCGGCGGAGGAGGAGACGAGATCGGCGAGCTGGCGGGCCTTGGAGGAGTCGTAGCAGAGGAGGCGCAGCCAGGGGTCGGAGCTGGAGGCGGAGAGGAACTGGACGCGCTGGCGGAGGATGGGGGAGAGGAGAGGGAGGACGCCGATGGCGGGCTCGGTGGAGACGGCGGCGGCTGCGAGGGCTGGGAGGATGGGGGTGAGGAGGGAGGACGGGTCTGGGGGCGCGGTGGGAGAAGCCCCGGGGACGGCCATGGCGGGCGAGGTTTAGTTCGAGGAGGATGCTGTCGAGGGTGCTGTCGAGGGCGTTGTCGGGAGGTTGCACCCTGACAGAGTGTGACGGCGATTAATTCACGTGCGGATGCTGGGGTGTGTTCGGGAGATGCCCCGCGTCATGCACGTCGCACAGGCAGCTGACACTGACAGTCTCGTCTGAACTCGGTCGGGAGCGTGGGCGCTAAGTAGTTGCCAGCGAGGTTGTCGACTTGCGCCAAGGAGAATTCCGTCAGAAGCAAGAGAAGAAAGAGGAGGAAGAGAGGAGAGGTGTAGGGGGATTTAACGGGGCGGTGATGGCGGAGGATGGAGGTACGAGTAATAGAGGGAAGGCGGGCGGATGGTAGTACTACTGCTAGTAGTAGCAAGGTGGCAGGTGGAGCTCCGGGGAAAAGGAAGTGCACGCTTCAGGAAACGCCTCAGGAACAGCCTGGCACGGGACCAGGGGATTAGATCTGGACGCCGATGACGGTTCTCTCCACAGGTGCCTGGCTCAGAGTCTCTGTCGCGGGAAAATTAATTCTGGACTCGTCACTGTAACCATTCTGCTTACACCACGGGGGCTGGAGAGCAGGTATCTGTGCGTTGACCCCGACCAACGTCGGCCCCAGATCGTCTCGGCCAATGCGGCCTCGGTGGTTTATTATGTATGCATCGACTCTGCATCGACTCTGCATCGACGCAACATTGTCCATTACATATGATAAGGCACATCGATGAATCCGGGTACTTCGGCCGCGCCGTGACCGCCGGCTCGGCTCGGGGCATTTGCACAGCGGTACTTCGTACGAATACGCATGCAGAAGTATTAATGCAGAAA
This sequence comes from Amphichorda felina, assembly GCA_016490725.1. NCBI lineage: Eukaryota > Fungi > Ascomycota > Sordariomycetes > Hypocreales > Bionectriaceae > Amphichorda > Amphichorda felina. Next base: position 34,324 of record JAEMHR010000152.1, read on the forward strand.
TGAGGAAATGCACAATGCAACAATGCCACCTCCACTGCGGCCGGCATTCGGATTGTGCCGCGTCGATAATTTGTTTACCTCGCAACATCCTCGACGACGAAGAATGGGGATCTTTGACGCGAGATGGACCCCACTGCCCTGCCCTGGAGGCCGGTGCAAAGCGATGCTAAGCTCCATGCGCTCCATGCCAGCCAGCACAGAACAGCGCTGAGCCAGCCGATAACAACGTCACTAACCTCAACCAACCTCACTAACTTCACTCCCCGCGTTTGCGCCACAGGGGTCTCGCGCTGAATTCCCCCGGACCCCTGCGGATCTTGTTATCAATTGGATATCTCCCTGCGAAACTCTCCCTGCGAAAATCACCAATCCTCAACAAACTTGAACAAACTTCGCCACCAAATGCCCTGATGCCTTGATCCCGCGCCCACGTCAACTTAGTTGCCCGTCAACTGCGACTCAGCGTCTCCAACGTCTCCAACGTCCCCCGACGCTGCTGTATGTCGCCCAAGGCCGAACGCCTCAAGGATGAGGGCTCCAAGCTCCAGGTCGTGTCCTCCGGCGCCATAGCTGGGCTCATATCGCGGTCCGCCCTCTCTGCCCCCTCCCTTCCTCGAGCAGCACCACTGACCATGACAGCTTCATCATTGCCCCCCTCGACGTCGTCAAGATCCGCCTCCAGCTCCAGCCGCACTCCCTCTCCGACCCCCTCGAACCCCTCCGCACCGCCCCCGCCTACCGCGGCACCATCGCCACCATCCGCCATATCCTCCGCCATGAGGGCCTCACCGCCCTGTGGAAGGGCAACGTCCCCGCCGAGCTCATGTACGTCTGCTACGCCGCCCTCCAGTTCGGCGCCTACCGCTCCGTCACCGTCCTCCTCCAGACCCGCCTGCCGCACCGCCTCCCAGACGCCGCCGAGAGCTTCGTCGCCGGCGCCTCAGCGGGCGCCCTCGCCACCAGCATGACCTACCCGCTCGACCTGCTGCGCACGCGCTTCGCCGCCCAGGGGAGGCACCGCGTCTACACGTCGCTGCGCGGCGCCATCGTCGAGATTGCGCGGGACGAGGGCCCGCGGGGCTTCTTCCGCGGCCTGACCCCGGGGCTCGCCCAGATCGTGCCCTTCATGGGCATCTTCTTCGTCACGTACGAGAGCCTGCGGAGCGTCCTGGCGGGGCTCAACATGCCGTGGGGCAGCGGCGACGCCACGGCCGGCATCGCGGGCAGCGTCATCGCCAAGACGGCCGTCTTCCCCCTCGACCTCGTCCGCAAGCGCATCCAGATCCAGGGCCCGACGAGGGCCCGCTACGTCTACGGCGACATGCCCGAGTACAAGAGCGCCTTCCGGGCGCTGGGGATGATTGTCCGCGCGGAGGGGTTCCGTGGCCTCTACAAGGGCCTGCCCATCAGCCTGATCAAGTCGGCGCCGGCTAGCGCCGTGACGGTGTGGACGTATGAGCGGGTGCTGAACACGATGCTGAGCTTTGAAGGAGAGAAGGAGGAAATAACATCTTAATGTCTATATATAGAGTTTATAGAGGGGCAAGCCCAGGTCTATCGATCCCATGACCATTCTTTTTGTCGCTCCTGTTCCGGCCCGAATGTATCCGTATATGTGTCTCTCTCCATAGTTCCTACTTGCCCAGCGCACGGTTCACCTCGTCCGCCCTCTCCATGCACTCCTCAATCACCCCCCAGAACTTGGCCGTGTCGACGCCACGGGGTATCCTGACGCCCTCGGAGCCGGGCGGCAGCTCCCTGACGACGGTGCGCCCCGTCTCCTTGGCGCCCGCCTGCGCCTCCACGAAGGAGCCCTCGGTGACGACCGACACCTCGAAGCGCTCGTCGTGCTTGGGCGGCGTGCTCTTCTTGGGGTCCCAGTCGAAGAAGGGGATCTCGTCGTCGGTGCCGGTCAGCACGGCGGCGACGGCCAGGGGGTCGTGCAGCGGCGGACCGGCGGTGATGCCGAATGTCGTGCTTTTGGGGGGATGAATGTCAGCGGGAAGGTTTCTTTTTATTAATGAGATAGAGAGGAAAGTTTGGAGAGAGGTGAGGGGCAGGACGTACGCATAGGTCTGGGCAAAGAAGTAGAGCAGCTCCACGAGCATCTGGCGCAGCGTCGTCTTGCCCTTGCCCTCGGCCTCGCCGTTGACCGGCCCCTCCTTGCCGTACATGAGCAGGTCGCGGACGTGCTCGGTGGCCAGGACCTGGTGGCTCAGGTCGAGGGTGACGGCGGTGGTCCTGCGGTTGAGGTGCGGGTTGGCAAAGACCTCGGCGGCGGCCTCCGGGTCGACGAGGATGTTGAACTCGGCAAAGGGCGTGTAGTTGCCGATGCGCTCCTTGCCGTCGACCTGGCCCAGGGGCGCGTCGGAGAAGCCGCCGCCGACGGAGCCGCCCATGAGGCTCAGCCCCGCGAGGTGCGACGCCAGGTGCGGGTGCTGGCGCAGCAGCGCGCCCACGTTGGTGAGGGCCCCCGTGGCGACGAGCCAGGCGGTGCCGGCGGGCTGGGCGCTCAGGGCGTCGGCCATGGCCTGGACGGCGGGGACGGGCGACGGCTCGCAGGCGGGCTTGGGGAGCAGGTCAGTGCCGTCGAGGCCGCTGATGCCGTGGATGTCGGTGGGGGCGTGGAGGGCCGGCCGCTCGAGGGCCTTGGCCTGGCCGACGTGGAGGGGGATCTCCTTGTCCTTGCCCATGGCTGTGAGGAGGGAGGCGGCATTGTGGGTGGTGTTCCTGGGGTTGTGTCAGATGTCTGGGCATGTTTGCGCACGCATCCCGGTTTGGACTCACTCGAGCGAGGCATTGCCGAAGACGGTCGAGATGCCTAGCAGCTTGATGCGCGGGTGGTAGGCCGCCAGGAGGATGGCGAATGCGTCCTGTGGTCGTTCTCGTCAGCATCGTGGGGAGTCAACGTGGGGGAAGGGAAGGGGAGGTCCCCGGATTCTGGATTATGGGAACATACATCGTGGCCAGGATCGCAGTCCAGCCAAACGGGTATTTGGGCCGCCATGGTCTCGAGATCAATGAAGTCTATCGTCTATAATCTACGTTGTAGAAAGGCAACTAAACAATGCGCTCTATCAAGAAGTGAGATGGCCAGCTGTAGATAACTGGAACCCAGTATCTTGGATGCCAATAGCAGTCCACTTTTCGACCACGCCTTGTGATGAGGTGCAGCGGGGTTCGATCATCCCCCCATCCACGCATTCGCTCCTCTCACTCAGCTCATTCCTCACTCGCTCTCTGAGATGCTAGCTGCCAGCCCCTGGCCTCGAAGTTCTGGCTTCCTTCTTTGTCCATAGTATTCGCCCTCGCTATCGACCTAATCGACCTAAGTAGTTGCGACTACGTAACAGCGTCAGGGCTGGACCGGCTACCGTCGTCTGCTGCGCGGGGTCGGTCAAGGGACATCCCAGCCGATCCACCTCGTCGCGGAGTTCCGCGACACCGAGATTCGCCTGGAGACCCGTCACCTCCATCTGCTAGTTAGTGCTTCTAGTCTCTCACTTCTTCCGCTGCTCCATCACTCGAAGCACGTCGGCGGCACTATTCACGTCGCCCTTGCGCTTCTTCGGCCCCCGCTTCCTCTTGGACTTTCCACCCCTTGAGCCTTGCCCGTCGCCGTCGCCTTCGTCGCCCCACGTTGACAGTTTGATCTTCTGCTCGTCGAAATCCTCCTCGTCCTCAAACCTGCTTGTTCCGAAGCCCATGTCGATATCCTCGTCGTCTCTGTCCGCGCTCTCCAGCATCTTCCTCCGCCGCTCCTCACGAGCCTTCCTCTCTTTAGCAGCTTCCTCGTCTTCCTCATCCTCTCCTCCATCCTTGGACATTGGGTTGAGAGCTGCCGCCCTCTTTATGGCGGCCATGATGGCCGGATCAGACATAGACGGTGCCTTGGAAGTCTCCTCCGATACCAGCCCTGTCTTTGAGCCCTGGAAGTAGTTCCGTGATGTCGTAGCCGCAGGCTTTGGTGGGGGAGGCATCGAGCCGTCCTTTGCATGAGTATCAGGCACCTCGCCTTCTTCTGCGCCATCGGCCGGTTTCTCGTCCTCTGAATCCGAACTCGATGAATCCATCCCGGCAAGAGGATCGTAGTCGTCCCCAACATCATCGAAAATATCCATATCCCCGTCATCCTCCGGCTCTTCTGGCTTCTTGTATTGCTCTGGGACTTCCATTCCCAGAGGCTTGGCGTCCTTGTCCGGCATCAGGAGCCCGTTGGTTGCATCGTCTTCGTGCCCCGGCTGTATCCTCCGTACTTTTCTCTTCTCATGCCCATCCTCGTCAACTATTATAAGCACCTCGCGACCCTTGCTGTCAATCTCGATCCGTGAGCCCGCCTTTTGCTTGCCGCCAATCTTGCGAAACCGGTCGCCAAGCGCCGGCTCTTGCAGTGCCTTGGCGGCTTCTCTCGACGCTTTGAGCTCTGCGAGAATTTGGTCCCGAGTCCGTTTCTTGCCAGGCACCAGAGATACGGTAGAAAGCTGGCCCTTCTTCTTTTCGCTAGTGTCCCTTGCGATCGCTTCCACGTCTTGCTTCTCAAGCTGGTCAAACTCGTCGTCCACGTCTGGTTCCGTCTCCTCTTCCGGCTGTGCATCGGCTTTCTTCTGCCCGTAGACATCCTCTCCCCTTCGTATCCTTTCCAGCAGCTTGAAATCTAGGCCCTTGACAAGATGTGTGGTCTCAAGGTCGCCGCCGGCGATCTCGACTCTGAGCTTCTCGTAGGTCTCCTTGTCGATCTCCTCCTTCTTGTAGGACTCCTCCAATGCCTTGAGCCGCTTCTCGCGATCGTCGGCCGGCTCGTCTTCCCGCTCGGCCGCTCGATCGACGTAGCCAGATGCCAGCTTGCTGCCCTTCGGGGCCGACGTCCTGAACTTCTTCTGCGGGTGGGTCGCTCGGTTTCGTTCGGCCAGCTGGCGCGCAAAGTCTGCTTGTGTCCCTCCGAGGGATCTCCTTCGCGTTGGGTTAGTTGCCTGTATCCCTCGTGGTCTCCGCATGTTGACTTACGGCGTCATGGGTATGTTTGTGCGTTGTCGCGAGCCCAGCGAGCCTCCACTGCTGGGGGACGCGGTGGGCGGCGACGGGCCATCGTTGGAGCTCGATGGCTTTGCCGAGGAGGCAAGCATCAGCTTGCGGAACTGCTGGTTGTTCATGGCCGGACCGTCTCGAAATGGTTTAGCGAAGAGCGATGAATACTTACTTCGTCGGTCCTGGCGACTTTGTTGCGATGATCGTCATTGTGTGGCTGGTGTCTAGTGGCTGGTGGGAAAGTGTGGCTTGGCAGGGTCAAATGTCACGAGTGGACGTGTGAAAGGCGCGCACTGCGGTGCTCCACTTCTTAACGCGGGTCGCCACCACCTGGATTCATCATATGTTGCTTTGGATATCTCGACAACTTTTGCGACTGGGGGTCTTCTTGGAATGACCCATCATGGCCATGTTCGACTCCGAGAATGAGGCCAAAAGCTGAAAAAGGCATCACGTAGCTGGAACTATTTTTATCACGGTCGCGTATTGGACTATCATCGGTCTACTTAAACGCATTCATCATCACGCCGTCAGCCATCACCATGGGCAGCGTCCTGGACAAGAACTCGGCCCAGGTCCGGAAACGGATCGAAGGCCACGCCTTTGACGATGAAACGGGCGAGGAGTACGAGGGGAGCGAGTTCCACGGCTTTGGCGACTACTTTCGGCGCAAGAAGATCAAGCTCCAGAACCTCGATGCCGACATGCGCTCGTCCTCTGACAAGCCGCAGTTGTTCAAGGGCATCGTAGCGCATGTAACAGGATACACGCAGCCTCCTCTTCATATGTGAGTATTATGCCCATGGGGTTTTCATTCTTTCTGCCTGGTTCCTCGAGTTGACGCCGTGAGCAGTCTGCATCGTGAGATTGTTCAGCATGGGGGTGGCTTCCTTCAGTACCTAGACTCAAAGACCATGGCAACACATATCATTGCCTCTAGCCTTCCGCCAAAGAAGTCTGTCGACTTCAACCGGTATCGCATTGTGAAGCCCGCCTGGATCATGGATTCCATCGCCGCCGGCAAGCTTCTCCCCTGGTCTGATTATCGAGTCCTGGACGAGGGTCCCAGGCAAAAGGTTCTCAAGTTCGATGGCAGGAAGGGCGTGACCCAAGAAAGCCCCCAGACTAAGCAAGGGTACCGCGAGCAGACCGAGAATAGCTTCTATACTAGCCAACTCAAGAATCCCGGGGGACCCAGCCAGCCCTGGAGTCAGATGGTCGAAAAGACGAACACGCCGGGACGCCCCTCATTTCGGGGTGCGGGCATGCCGCCTAGCACTGCGGATACTGGGGCTCCCGCCCCTAAAACTCCAAACAACATACCTCGGGACGAAATGGCAAACCTAGGCGCTGGGCGGGATATGTCTGACACTCAGCCTCGTGAGGCCATGGATGCTGCCCAGAAGCAGAGCGAGATGCACACCAGAGCCTCCGAACCCCCAAAGAATGCCACCTCTGAGGAGCACAACGCCTGGCTACTGTCGGACCCTCGCCTGCGCAAGTCTTCTACTGCCAACCCAGACTTTCTGAAACAATTCTACTCGGAGAGCCGATTGCATCATCTGTCCACCTGGAAGGCAGAGCTCAAATCCCAGATGCAACGGATGGCCGCGGAGAAGGGAGCCTCCGTCAAACCGGCTCGAGCAAGGCCCGGGTCGAGGAGATATATCATGCATGTGGACTTTGACAGCTTCTTCTGTGCCGTTTCGCTGAAGCGGAATCCAGAGTACGTTGACAAGCCGGCTGTGGTAGCCCACGGGACCGGCTCGGGGTCCGAAATTGCCAGTTGCAACTATCCTGCCCGCAAATATGGAGTCAAGAACGGCATGTGGATGAAGCGTGCCTTCGAGCTCTGCACCGATTTAAAGGTTCTTCCGTACGACTTCCCCGCATACGAAGATGCAAGCCGACTGTTCTACGAATCCATCTTGCAAGTCGGAGGCGTCGTCCAAAGTGTCAGCGTGGATGAAGCTCTTGTGGATATCACTTCCATTATTCTATCTGCTACTAATTCACAAGGCATTGGCGTGGATGAGGGGAGCGTCTGGAGGGAGCAAGAAAAGGCCGACGAGATGGCTAGTCTCCTGCGGGCAAAGATCAAGGACAAGACTGGATGCCACGTCTCTGTTGGCATCGGCGGGAACATTTTGCAGGCCAAGGTGGCGCTGAGAAGAGCCAAGCCTGCAGGCCAGTATCAGCTCAAGCCGGAGAATGTTCTTGATGTGATTGGAGAGCTCAAGGTCGAGGACTTGCCTGGTGTGGCTTACAGCATCCGCGGTAAACTCGAGGAGATTGGCGTCAGGTTCGTCAAGGACCTGCGAGAGCTATCAAAGGAGCGACTTTCCTCTGTGCTGGGACCAAAGACAGGCGAGAAGCTTCGAGACTACGCACGCGGCATCGACAAGGTCGAGGTAGGCGAACAGCCGCCTCGCAAATCTGTGTCAGCAGAGGTCAACTGGGGGATTCGCTTCATCAGTCAGGAAGAGGCCGAGGAATTCGTGCACAACCTCTGCAAAGAGCTGGAAAGACGACTGCTCAATGAGCATGTCAAGGGGAAGCAGCTCACGATGAAGATCATGAGACGCTCCCTGGACGCGCCGCTGGACCCAGCCAAGCATCTGGGCCACGGGAAGTGCGACGTCTTCAACAAGAGCGCTGCCTTTGGCATCGCCACCCACAGCTGTGAGACTATCTCCAGGGAAGCGGTCTCGATTTTACGGTCATTTAAATTCAGCCCGGGGGACCTTCGCGGGTTGGGAGTCCAAATGACGAAGCTCGAGCCGATCAGATCGAACCCGTCTGCACCAGAGGGGAGCCAGCGGAAGCTAATGTTTAATGCCTTTGCTGGGCCATCCCCGACAAAAAGGAGTTCAAAGGCAGAACAGATTGACGAGAGCGAGAGCCCGCACAAAACCAACAACACTCAAGCCGGGCCCTACGAGAGCGATCCCATCGCAGATGATCCCTTGACGTCGAGAAAGCAGAAGGTCCATCCCGCTATGGCCCTGGCCCGAGCCGGCGAGAAGGATACCAAAGCGAGGACGCCGCTCAATGTGTCAGGGACGCAGTTTATCATCCCGAGCAACGCGGATCCTGCGACGATTGCGGAGCTACCGATTGATATTCGGAGCAAACTCATGGCACAAAAAGCACCTCGGCCTACGGCCAAAGCTCGCTCCGAAAGTCCTATGCCCATGGACATTCTTCCTTCCCAGGTGGACGCCGAAGTATTCAACGCGCTGCCAGATGACATGAAAGCCGAGGTCCTAGCGTCCTATGGACGTGCAAAGCCTGCCCAGGCAGTCCCTCGCTCGCCAAGAAAGGACCAAATCACGCAGCCTAAAAAGCAAACTACGCCGACCAAGAGAGGGGGGATTCGAGGCATGTTTGGCAAGGCACAGCGTCAGAGAGATGCTCAAGCGGGACTCCTGCAGACCAACTTCAGGGACCGCAGGCCCGGCAGTGAAGACCCCCAGGAAGAGGTTGCAATCGAAGAGCTGGATCCCGAATTCCTCGCCGAACTGCCCGAGGATGTACGGAATGAAGTGATTGCCGACCACCGGCGTCGGCGGATGGCCCAGCGCTCAGGCCTCGACGCGCCTGCAAGGAGGCAGCAGCAGAATACTGGCGGCCCAGAGACTCTTCCTGGCGGTCAGCGCAGGATCCAGTTCCCCGGACCGCCGCCCAAGGTGGGCTTTGCTGGCTCAGGGGTGACTACTACGGCTGAGGTCAAGGACATGCTGGATGCGTGGCACACGGAGACGAGGGCCGAGGGGCCCCACGTTGCGGACGTGGAGGTGTTGGAGAAGTACGTTGGGCGGGTCATCCTGGAAGAGCGAGACATGGACAAGGTCGCCAAGGTGATCAAGTGGCTCAACATCATTGTCGAACAGGATGGCGTCGAGGGCAGGGGTCAGCGGGCGTGGCAGGACGCGGTGAAGAATGTCAAGGCTGCAGCCCAGAGGGCGGCGCAGCAGCGGGGGCTAGGGGGTTTGGATATATGAAGCTTATGATAACGACACGATACCACACAGCAGCAATATACTTGGCATATTCCCCATGGTATCCATACTTGGTATAGGTAGTATGTCGAGGTGTGATTGGGTATGAAGGCCTCCCACTTACATAGTAGACGATTCATCAGATCTTCAGAATTACAATTCAAGGCTGATGCGGATGAAATATTCTGCAGGTAATACGGATACTCGTAATATTATCTAGGGTCCATAATGTGGAGGTGGTGCAGACTGGAGTTCCCCTGCTGGCAACTTAAATTGGGTGGGGCTCATCCGCGCCACGGAATCTCGCTCAGCTCTTCGTACTCCTGCATCATCAGCATCGCCAATACGTGTCCCTAGCCCTCTCCTCAACGGCTAGCCTGTGCGAAGCAGCCCGTCAAAGCTCCTGTCCTTTCCTGATACCATCTGCGACAGCTCCTCGACTTGTTCAAGATGGCTGGGTCTTCCTACATTGATCATACCAAGACCACCCGGTCGGCCAACTACCATGGCTCGACCTCGTTTGCGACCTTCATGATCATTGGCCGTACGTACACTGCACACGCATTCCCCGAGGATCCCCTTCTCTGGTCCGCCTGCTAATGCGCTCCGTCCAGCGACGTGCTTCTTCCTCGGTATCCTCTTCGCGATGCTCCCCTACGACTTCCCCCTCCTCTGGAGCAGGGAGCCCATCGCCCCCGCGTTCTTTGACCAGCTGGAGACGCACCTGCGCTTCATGCACCAGTCGCCGCCCCTCATCTCGCGCGTCCTCAACATTGTCCTGGCCACCGCCTTTGGCGGCTTCGTCGTCAAGATGTGGCGCCCCAGCGAGGCCAACTTCCTCTTTGACGGCGCCTCCATGATCCTCTACCTCATCGTCGTCGCCGTCTACACCTCCAACACCATCAAGGGCCTGCGCGCCATCAGCGCCGAGATCTGGAATACGGAGGAGTGGCAGGAGACGCGCGAGGGCCGCGTCAACGGCGAGGTCATCCTGGGCAGAGAGGACAGCCTCCGCGTGCTCTCGGCCAGCAACACCATCCTGGCGCTCGTCCTCATCGGCGTCCTGGTCCTCCAGGCCGGCCAGTGGTACGCCGAGAAGAAGGACCGCGAGGAGCGCTCGGCCAAGGAGAAGGAGGAGGAGGAGCCCAAGGAGGCCGAGTCCGCCGCCGCCTCTGGGTCCAAGGCCGCGACCAAGAAGAAGCAGTAAAAGAGCTGCGCTCACACGCTCACACACTCACACACTCACTCTGTAGCGATCTTGTTGGGAACATGCCGGTCTTTTCTATCAGTGGGATTGGTTGGGTTGCTTCGAAAAAAGTTGGCCGGGAATGGCGTCTTGGTTGGGTCTGGCGAGGCCATTTGTCTGATCGATGAGTGTCGGGCCTGTCACGAGGTTAAGATGATGAGGGACGGGACCATGGTAATGTGCAGGGTGCTGAATATACCCATGCGAGGTGTCTGCTGGCCTTGCATGTATGTAGTATGTATACGGTACAAAATAGGTGCAATAGGATACCGAGACTCGTGCTCGTTGCTGCTGTTGGCGAAGGATCCTGGAAGCGGTCGAGATCCCAAGCACCACCCACACCTACACCATAGCCACCATGTGCATGCATGTCCCTGCTGGGCCAGGAAAACACTCATACCAGCTTGTGTGGCGGGAAGCATCTGTGATAGAAGTGCGGCGCTCTTCGGGGCGTTGAAACTAGGTTTGGTGATGTGTCCAGACTAACTACCTAGTAGGCACACACGCACAAACCGGCCCACCAGCATCTACTATGTAATCTGTATCTCTCCTACAGAAACATCCGGGCACGAGCTCGGAAAGTCGGATTTTGCGGCGCCTACTGCGACGCCTCTTGCGGACTCCGACTGTGTGAATTGCTTGGCATCCATCAACGTGGGCCTGATTCGGGGCGTGAGGGCCCTGACGCTGCATGAGGGCCGAATCTGATAAGGGAAAAAAAAATCCGCTCAGCATCCAACCCTTGCGAAATCGACGCATTTCTCCGCTCCCACCCCACCCCTCTGCCCTCTTTCATCTTATCAATCAGTACGATCACGGCCTGGCCAGCGTGTGCCGAGCTGCCAATTCGCCGAATCCTCACGGCGGAACCCGCTAGCCCGGTATCGGTCGCTGGGGCCCACGATGCGTTTAACCTGGCCCTCGGCAAGCTCTGCTGTTGACCTGGACTGGCGGCTCTAGGGTCTGCAGGGGAGACCACTCGAGACTACCACCACCTGCTCGAGACCGCACAAAACTCAAACGTGCTCCCTACACACAGCTCAATTGCCCTCATCCGAACCTGGAAAATCCGCCAGGACCTCGCCGACGTTGCCAGACCGCCGTGGATGATGGAGCCCAGCCCTGTCTCGGTCGAGACGACCAGGACGCGCGAGCTCGCGACCAAGAGCAGGACAGCTCTGTTGGAGGCGGTCGAGGACGTCTTGTATGGCTCGGTACGGCATCCTACGCAGGCCTCCCATCCTCAATCCCCCCACCCGCACTATTCCTGAAGCTGACCACCATGCCCTCTACCTAGATTGCCGGCGTCGTCGGCAAATACATTGAATACCCTTTCGACACGGTCAAAGTTCGACTCCAGAGCCAGCCCGACCACCTACCTCTGCGATATACCGGTCCCCTGGACTGCTTCCGACAGTCCATCAAGGCCGATGGGATCCTCGGTCTGTACCGGGGCATCAGCGCACCCCTAGTGGGTGCCGCCGCCGAGACCAGCAGCCTCTTCCTCTTCGAGAGCCTGGGGCGCGAGACCCTCTTCGCCACCGGCCTGTCCTCGCGGGAGAAGGGCCTGTCTCTGCCCGAGCTCTGGGTCACCGGTGCCTTCTCGGGCGCCTTCACGTCCTTCGTCCTCACCCCGATCGAGCTGGTCAAGTGCAAGATCCAGGCTCCCACCCTCGCCGAGGGCTCGTCGTCCGCGCCGCCCCTCCGGCCGATCCCCGTCATCCGCGATGTGTTCAGGCACGAGGGCCTCCGGGGCTTCTGGCACGGGCAGCTGGGCACGCTGATCCGCGAGGCGGGCGGCTGCTCAGCCTGGTTCGGCGCCAAGGAGACCACCACGGCCATGTTCTACCGGCTGGCGGCGGGGTCGGCGGCCTCCGACCAGGACAGGGCGGACGTGCTGTCCAGGCCGCTGCCCCTGTGGCAGCAGGCCATTGCCGGCGCATCCGCGGGCGTCTCGTACAACTTCCTCTTCTTCCCCGCCGACACCATCAAATCGCGCATGCAGACGGCCCCCCGGGGCGGCGCCCAGCAGCGGCGCACCTTCTGGGGCGAGGGCGTCGCGCTGTGGCGGCAGCACGGCCTGCGCGGGCTCTACCGCGGCTGCGGCATCACCTGCCTGCGGGCGGCGCCCAGCTCGGCCTTCATATTCATGGTGTACGACGGCTTGAAGCGCCAGCTGCCTCTCCAATAGTATAGGGAGAGGGAGAAGAAAGGGTGGGGGATGGCCATGCCATGGGGAGGGATTTTTCTTTGCTACAACTGTCACGGTATCGGGGTGGCTTTAGAGATGCTGGTTGGCTCTGGACTTTAGATGAGCATTTAAACGGGCGTTGGCTATTATGAGTGCATTTGACATTCGATATACTACTATACGGGAGGCCTCTTTTTGTTTTACGTGGGACACGTCGGGACAGTACTAGTCTTACATAGAGGGATAGAAGGGGAGCACCTATAGACATGCCTACCAATGGCTAAAACCAATTTTAAAGATCCCTTTTCCATGTAACCCACGCACGCCTGCAACGCCATTGACTCGCAATACCGTGAGTCTGCTATGCACGCCACCAACCCCGACATACAAGAACCATGCTAGTTCTCCTTGCCCTCCTCCTTCTTCGCCTCCTTGCCCGACAGGTCCCAGCCGTTCAGGTATCCCGCGCCGGCGCACAGGTACGTTGCGAAGCCGAGCCAGCCGAGGTAGGGGGCCTGGCACCAGGCGGCGACGCGGTCGACGCCGGCCCAGAGGTAGGTCAGGTAGCCGTTGACGCCGACGAGGCCCAGGATGTCGGCGGTGGCCTCGACGGGGCGGCGGGCGCCGAAGAAGAGGGGCATCCAGGCGAGGTTGAGGGCGAGCTGGACGGTGTAGAGGGTCATGGCGTGGCGGGTGGTGCGGATGGTGTCCGGGGAGGAGAATGGGGAGAGACCGGCGTTTGTGGCGCGGTAGGTGGCGTAGCCCATGATGCTGTGTCGTAGAGGTCAGACGGTGATTCCTTTAGGAGGGTGTGGTGGTAACAGCGGCGTGCAGAGAGGGTGAGTATTACCCGTAGAGGACGGTCCAGACGGGGCCAAAGACCCACGGCGGAGGACGCAGGGGAGGCTGCTTGAGGGAGAGGTAGGTCTTTTGCGTATCGGAGGCTATATGTATAATTCCATCCGTCAGAAGACATCTTTTGGTGATGAGGGGCATTGGAGCTCACGGCGTGTCGAGTAGCCAACGGCCGTGCCAAGGGCGATGGGCAAGGCGATGGAGGCAGCGGGATGGAGGAAAACCGCCTGGGGAATGGTGATGGATGGCATGTAGGTCGTCATCTTGCCGTCTGTTACTAGTGAATAAGCGGGAAAGTGAGCAGAGACGAAGAGGAAGGACGAAGAGGAAAGAGTGTAAAGACTTGTACGAGGCCAAGTTGAAGCCGAAACTGAAATCAAGTCGCGTGTCTTAGATGCTCAGCTCTGGCTTCAGTGACGTAATAGACCCATCAAGCACCAACCACCCGACCAAGTACATTATCCTTTTTTAAAAGATGAAACATGATAAATATGTTTTTTCTCTTCATACCTAATCATTGTGAATGCAATGATCTGCTCGCACAAACCCGCCCGCCAACCTGGTATCGTCAACACCGGTACTAAACTTTCATCCACCACTCACATCATTGGAATTCAGTAGAGTGAAGCTATTTGGCTGTAAGGAATCTCTATTGGACTTGTGGCCTCTTCATGATGGTTATAATATTTTCGTTATGAGCACATTCATATCGTCATATCTAGCACGATATTATATAGTTACATCCCGAACAGGAGGGAGATTTTTAATAGCCCCAATAGCAATAATCATTCGCTATAGAGTCTCTACATCTTTGAACGTGGTCTCCACTTTGCATACGGATGCCCTGACCCAGACGGAACCAAGTGGTCGATATCCGAAGTGTTGACGAGGCCAGGGTGCACCTCGGAGAGGTCTTTGATGCCAATGAGTTTCATGACGCTCTCCATCTCGTCCTTGAGTACTGTAGACGTCGTGTCAGCCATTGCGCACTCAACCCATATATCGCACAAGGTGTTGCAACTTACACTGGACAAGGTGCTCTACCCCTTCGGTACCGTAGTGCAGCGAGTACATGAATGACCTCCCGATGCCAACAGCCTTTGCACCCAGGCACAGTGCCTTGATAATGTCCCCTCCGCGCCGGAAGCCTCCGTCGACATATACTTCCATCTTGTCAAACACTTCAGGGCAGTTCCTGTGCATCTCCAGGAGCAGGAGAATGGACGGCGGCGAGAAGTCGAGATTGCGCCCGCCGTGGTTGCTCAGCATGATGCCGTCGACATTGCACTCCATCGCAATCTTGGCGTCGTCGGCGCAACCGATGCCCTTCAGGATGATGGGGAGGCTGGTCACGCTCCTGATCCATTCGATGTCGCGCCAGGTCATTCCCTGGTCAATGTAGCTACCCATCATCCTCGTCAGACCGCCGCCCTTCTTGTCAGCCTTGATACGCTCCCCCGTCACGGGGTTCACAATCACGTCGTCCACTCTGAGCCGTTCATCAGACTCGCGCTTGCCTCTGCCGGCGGAGTCGACAGTGAGGAACACGGCCCGGATCCCCAGAGATTCGGCCTTTTGAAGCACCTCCTTGGATTTGGACTTGTCCTTGTTCAGGTAGAGCTGGAAGAAGAATGGGTAGTCGGGTGCCTCGTGCATGACGTCCTCAATGGGGTAGCTAGATCCCGACGAGATCTAGCCAGTGTCAGAAGCGAAAGCCGTACATATACTGAGTTGTCGTCGACTTACAATCTCCAAGATGCCACTTGATTTGATTCCACGTGCCAGAGCCTTCTCTCCTTCTGGGTTGATAAGCCTGACTAGTCCCATGGGGCAGACAAACAGGGGCATCTTGACGGGGATGTTTAAGATGGTGGAGGATGTGTCCACGACAGCTACATCTTTCATCACCCTTGGTCTAAACCAGATGCGCTTGATCATAGTTTCGTTGGCATCTCGGGTCCAGCAATCGGTTGCCGCTGTAGAGTAAAAAGTGTACGCCTTCTTGGGGGCAGTTGCCGCGGCCGCCTGCTCAAAGTCGTATCTATATGGCGGTAACGTCAGTTTGTGAACCTAATGAGGTCAGTCTAGCAAGACTTACAGATTGAGAATGCTGCCCAGGGGCGGCTTCTCGTCCGCAACCTCCAACTTGGCGGCCTTGGTCGCAGCGGGCGGCGGCGTGTTTGCCGTCTTCCACCCCTCAGTAATGGTGGAGGGATCGAGATTCCCCTTGAAGCACTCCGAGGGCAGGCTCTGCCGTATAACTGAAGGAGAGTGGGCCTCCGAGTAGGCTTCGGTGGCGTCTCTGCCAGCGTACTTGAGGATGACTGCGATGAGCGGTCAGCAGCGCACCTTGGACCCTGGAGCGAGGCAACGGCGTACTCAAGGCACCGCCGGGGTGCTCCGGGACAAACTGGGTGACGTCCCATACTTGGTTCTCGACGACGATCCAACAGTCTTCGGGCTTGTCATGCAAGAGCACTGTCGCGGCCGAGACCAGTCTCGTTCCCTCCATCGCGTACCTAGTTAGAGGCTAGAGCTGCAGACAACAGACAGCAGACAGCAGATCAACAATCTCGCTCACAGTTTACAAATACACAATCCAGCGGAGAATGGAGGGCAGATTCAACCTGGGGAATGCCCCCGTCGTTCGTCCATCTTATTATTATTAGTGCCGCTTACCCCGGCACAGAGAGACCGATCGCGGAGGCTGGAGAAACAGAGGTCACTATCCCCACTGACTGACAGCATCCAAAGGATCCACTGCATGTTGGTTATTAGTGAACAACTCGGTCTTTTGATCCCGCGGTCGGAGAAAAGATGTTAACAGTGCTCCTGTGAGGTACTGTGCTCTGTTTTGTACAAGTACACATTGTTTGTGTTGCCAGGCGCCGGGGCCGGCTCGCCCTCCCGCATCGGGGCCGAGTGGGGTGGGGCGGCCCGCGTTGGTACGTACCTAGCAATTGTGGGGGGGGCTCGTCAATCAGTCAATCAATCACACTCCACACAATGGAAATTGACAGCCATAGATGTGCCAGTCTGTACGGAGCACTCGTGGCCTAGAAACTCTGAAGCGCCGCGACGGGCACAAATGATCTCAAATTCACACCCTTTTGTGCCAACCGATATATCATATATGACTTTGGCTGACGGGTAGCAGCACGGGCGCCAATCGCCACGCGGCTCCCCAGCAGCCGCCGTCGTCAGTGGCTCGTCGCTCGTTGACGGACTCGCGATCCACCGAGACACGAAACTGCTGCGCACGGGCCACCCCATTAATGGGCGACGCGCTTGGCCGCGTCTTGACGCGTCCCGGCGCCAGGGATTCGAATGGCGCGCGGCTGGCATGAGAGCTCCAGTGGGCACGACAAAACTCACTCGACCTCCAGTCAATCGTGCCAGTTGAATATTCAACTTCGACCAATTCTCCCACCGCCCTTCCCACCTCTATGCATCCTCCTTCTTGCTTACCTCTCGAGCCGTCTCAACGTTTGGAAAGTGCATCCTCCCTAGCTTTCCAATTTTCTGTTGGTCTTCTGTGACGCTCTTGCCCATTTGCACCATGTCGTGTTCAACCCTGGGAAAGAGGGCACGGATTGCCGTGGAAGTCGGTAAGTCCGCGACCGTCACCGCAGGAGATGTAAAGGCAACCCCTTCTCACATCGTGCCTGCAGTAATCCCACAGACCCCAAGCAAGCGGACACGGCGCGCTACCAAGCCCGTCGCCTACAACGACGAGAACCTTGACCCCGAGGTCCCTCAAGACGAACGCGACGATGGCCTGGACGAGCTTCCGCCGAAGCGGCAACGAACCCACAACAAGCTTCCCGTCACCCCTTCGACCCCCCGCCACCGCGATGCGCTGTCCGGCCAGCCTGGCACGCCGCGGCATGTCGTCATGTCCGCTGGCAAGCTCTTCAAGCGGATGACGCCCTCCACACCCGCCTCCCCCTCGACCATCCAGACCATCTACCACACTGCGCGCCAACTCTTCGCCCACGGTGCCGAGCCTGGGCAGCTCATTGGGCGCGACTCGGAGCGGGACCAGCTGACCAACTTCCTGCAACGCTGCTCTCCCTCCTCCGCGACTCCCAGCGGATGCCTATATGTCAGCGGGCCTCCGGGCACCGGCAAGAGCGCCATGATCACCGAGATGCTGCAGAAGCACTCGGAGAAGGAGGGCGTGCAGTCGGCATACGTCAACTGCATGAGCATCAAGTCGTCCAAGGACCTGTACAATACCCTGCTAGGGGCACTGCTCGGGGACGGGCATGACTTGGCAGAGGCGGATGCCCTCTCCACCCTGCAGAGCCTATTCTGCTCCAAGAAGAAGGCTGAATCGACGGCGTATCTTGTGACGCTGGACGAGATTGATCACATTCTAACCATGGGGCTCGAGAGCCTGTATAGGCTCTTCGAGTGGTCCCTGCAAACCCCCTCGAGGCTTACCCTCGTCGGCATCGCCAACGCGCTAGACCTGACGGATCGTTTCCTCCCTCGGCTCAAGGCTAAGAATCTCAAACCTGAGCTTCTGCCTTTTCTCCCATACACGGCACCCCAGATCAAACACATTATTACCACTCGACTCAAGTCCCTGATGCCAGAGGGCAAGGAGGGTTACATCCCATTCATTCATCCCGCAGCCATTGAGCTGTGCTCCCGCAAGGTGTCGAGCCAGACCGGAGACCTGCGCAAGGCGTTTGAGATCTGCCGTCGGGCTCTAGATTTGATCGAGGCAGAGACGAGGTCAAAGCACGAGGATGAGGCCCGGGAGACACTCTTGCAGCTCACGCCGTCCAAGAAGCCTCTTGGCGAAAAGGTCAACGACGCTTCCGGCCGCGGCCGATCCAAGAGCGTTGTGCAAATCATGTCGGAGTCGCTCAAGGCCATGGCGGCAGAGACGGCCCCGCGAGCATCAATTGCTCACCTCAACAAGGTCACAGCGGCCGCGTTCAGCAACGGGACTACGCAGCGCATGAAGGCCCTGAACCTCCAGCAAAAGGCCGCTCTCTGCGCTCTGGTTGCGTTCGAGAACCGCGTCAGGGCGAGCACTAAGTCGGCGGAAGCCGCAGGAACGCCCTCCAAATCACAGACACTAGCGCCCACAGTCAAGACACTTTTCGACACGTACTGCCGCCTCTGCACGCGCGATTCGGTCCTTCATCCGCTCTCGAGCTCGGAATTTCGGGAAGTTGTCGGAAGCCTTGAGACTTTGGGCCTGGTCAACGCCGTCGACGGGAAGAACGGAAGCTTTGTGACTCCGCAGACCCCGAGCAAGAGAGGCCGAAAAGCGGTGGCGGCCAGCGGTGATGAGAGACGGGTTGCTAGCGCAGTTGGAGAGAAGGACATGGAGTCCATGGCAGAGGGGATCGGCGCGGGGATCCTCAAGAGCATCCTAAGCGGCGAGGCACTTGATTAGGTGCATGGTTTCACGACGGCATGTTAGCATTGTTTTGGCGTACGGCAGGATACTTGTGGGAACTGGCACTGCATGGCTAGAGGCATTTGGCGTTATACAGACATGGGGACCCATGATGGATAGAGTGCTTGGATGGCACGTTGTACCAAGGGGAGAGTCTAATCAGACCGAATGGCTGAAAGTAAGAATTTAACTATTTTGAGGTGAAGACGCTGTCGATCGGTCCCTGGGATTATGTCAATCAGGTAATAATTCGGGCATCGATGGCCCAATGGAGGTGGCGAACAGGACCCGCGGAAAGGGGCGAAAACGCAGGAGGAGAGGGGGGGAATGGCCTCACACACGTCGACGTGGATTGATTTACATTTGTAGCGATTAATAAGAGGAGGCCTTTGGCAACCAACTCCTGTCAATGCCGTCCTCGAGGCCAAGGATTGTTACCATCTTGCCGTCCTGCCATCGCCGTCACCGCCGGGCCCGATCTCAGACCCCCCAGATCTCAGATGCCCGTCTCGGCGAGTCAGCCTCCCGATCAGCCTTAGTTAGCATCCTCTGGGAATCGCCGACCACACACAGGCTCACACTGCACAACACAAGCACACCTGTCGCGCCACCAGGAGGAGCGCGGCCCAGGACCCTCCGAGAACCAAGCTTTCCTTGGCGCCCTCGCCAGCTCTTGGCGCAAAGCCACAGGTCCAGGGCAGCAGCTCGAAAAGGAGGGGAAGAGGCGCTGGGACGAGTTTCCAAGACCTGCCGGCATTCCAGCCAAGCCAGAGACGCCCGGTAACCGTCTTGGAGAAAACACCGGGAATGCTGGGCCCGAGCAGCGTCGCACGCGGTCCGGATGGTGGCGGGCTTGGCCATCTGGGGACGTCGGGGCCACCGGCATCATCATCTGCTGGCGGTCCTGCTGGTGGTGGCTCTGCTCCAGCGAGTTTGGTGCCTGGATGGCCGCCAGCGTCCGCGCCAGGGGCGTCGGTGCCACTGACGGCGCTGGCCAGAGCACCACCAGCGCGACAGGGACAGCCGGCGCACCTATCACCAGCGCAGCCAGCGCAACCACCAGCACCACCACCAGCACCACCATCAGCACTACGTGCGGCCGCCACCACCACCGTTGGACCCTCCAGGTCCGTTGGAGCCGTTCTCCGCCCGCCAGCCCACCTCCTCCCCACTGCTGGTGCCTGCCCACCGCGACCACCACCAACACCGCCGCTACAAGGAGGTGACTCGAGTAGCACGGCCTTGCTGCCCGTTTCCTGGACCCGAACTCTTCAATCGACGGGACCGCTGCCCTCGAAGACATCCCAGCTCCATCATTATTACCCCAAGCATCGCCCTCGTCGAGGCCCGCCTGCGTTGTCGCAGCAGCCAACACCACCCTCCCCTGGCTGCCCACCCCCCGGTCTCTCCCCATCATCTCCAGCCTCAGCGTCAGCCTCAGCACCAGCCTCTCCCGCTACTCCCACGCCCACCAACTCCTCCTCCTCCTCCGCCTCCTCCGCCTCCTCGTCATCCTCCTCCGCGCCCAACAGCGCCCGACGACGACAACGCGTCCTCATCGCCGCTGTGCCGATGCCGCCCGCCTCGCAATCGGGAATGCAGAGCCGCCACTCCTTGTCGTCACCCTCGCGACCCAGCGCCTCGTCCACCACCCCTAGGTCCTCGATAGCCGCAGCGCCCGCAGCGCCCGCCGCGCCCGCCGCGCCACCCTCGACCAGCAGCCCCGACGGGACACCGCCCGCCTCCTCCTCCTCCCCGCGCAGCAGCGGCAACAGCAGCCACAAGAAGGACGACGACACCGGTGGCGGCGGCGGCGGCGGCGGCGGCGGCACCAGCAGCGGCAACGGTAGCGGCAGCGGCAGCAAGCCCTCGCTGGGCCACCGCTCAACCTCGTCCTCGTCCCGGCCCAGCCTGCTGTCCCGCCTCAGCCTGCCCATCCCCCTCCGCTCGCGCAACCGCAATGTCGCCGACTTCCACGTGCGGCCGCACGAGCCGCACCGCAAGTACACGGCCGGCGACCACGTGCGCGGCTCCGTCGTCCTCGTCGTCGTCAAGCCCGTCCGCATCACCCACCTGACCGTCGCCCTCAGCGGCTACGTGCGCGTCCACAAGGACCCCGCCCTGGGGGCCAAGGCGCAGGGCGTCACCCCCGCGCTGCTGCCCCAGGGGAGCTTCGAGAAGCCGCAGTACCACGGCAACGGCTTCGCCAGCCTGTTCCAGGACGAGCAGGTCCTCAGCGGGGATGGCCGGCTGGAGGCGGGCAAGTACGAGTTCGGCTTCGACTTGGTGTTCCCTTCCAAGGGCCTGCCAAGTAGCATCGATGTGAGTTTGCTAGATCCTGATCCCGGGCCAAAGACTGGACTGGGAGAGGAAACTGGGGCGCTAACCACCGGTATAGTTCGAGCGAGGGTCGATTGCCTACATGGTCTCAGCGACCCTGACCCGTCCAACATCGATTACCCCGACGACCTCGTGCGATAGGAAGGTGATGCTGGTGGACAAGGTCGACATCGGGCTGATACGAACACCGAGCCCGAGAACTATCTTCCTGGAGCCGATATCGAAACGCACACGCAGGAAGAAGTCGATGGCGCTTGACAAGGCGGCACCACCCGCGACACCCGAGACAACCGCGGATGCCGCCTCAGAACCAACCTCGGTCGACCCGTCCGTGGTGACCGAGGACTCGAGTCGCGATCGCCCGCCAGACCCGCGGTATCCGGACCAGAGCGACATACGAAGTGAATTCAGCGGCGAGAGCAGCCGGAGCGTCAGCACCAGCGGCCTGAGCCGCGCCGAGCTCGCCCAGGTCGCGTCGGTAAAGCAGCAGGTCGTCGACGACAAGACTATCACGGCCACGGTCGAGTTGTTAAGGGGCGGCTGCCTCCCCGGGGACACAGTATCCGTCCGAGTGACGGTCCAGCATATCAAACGCTTAAAGAGCATGACTGGTGTCATTGTCACCCTGTTCCGGCAGGGCAAGATCAACTCCTCTCCCGATGCGATGCATTTCACAGGCGAGATGACCGAGGAGGACAGGAAGCGGATAGAAAAGGAGGAAGCATACCCCAAATCCAGGACCGGGATGGGGGGCCTGTCCCTGTCTTCAAGAAGCTCGACGAGTGTGTTTCGCAAGGACCTTGATCAGACCACAGCGCCGCTCATCGTCAACCCAGCCACTTTGCAGACATCGGTCACCGTGTCCGTCAAGGTTCCCGACGACTCGTTCCCGAGCATCAAAAGCGTTCCAGGGAACATGATTGCTTTCAGTTACAGGGTCGAGGTTATTGTAGACCTCGGGGGGAGACTCTCAAACCAGTTCAAAGGTGGGAAGGAATCGAGGCTTGGGAAACTGGGCAACAGCATGTACGACGGGAACTCCAACAGCTACAGCCCCCGAAGGGGTTCATCAATCACCGACACGGCGCCGCTTCGCAGGGAGAAGGGCGTCATCGCAGTGAACATGGAGACTGTTATCGGCACCACAGACAGCTACCGGGGTCGTGCCCAGCCTCGAGTCTCGGCTTCGTCGAGGACACTGCGGACAACTCTCAGCGAAGACGACGAGGCGTACAACACCGAGCACAGCCAGCCCGAGGACTACCACTATGGCACTCCATATGCCAACGGCCAGCCCTCGAATGGCTACTTCACCGGTCCGCACAGCAGCCATCGCTACTACGGTCAGCTGCCACCATCCCATCAGTCCCCGACACCGGCCGGGCCGTTGCAACCATACGTTCTCGCGGCGGAAGGGCATGAAGGTGACGCATCACCGGCCTACGTGCCGCGCCCTCAGCTGCCTGACCATCACAACATGTCAGATAAGGAGCGCATACGCCAGGCCGAGACGAGGCTGCTGCCCAGCCAGCCGCCCGCTGGCCCATCCTCGCCCGGAGATGACAACAACAACGTCTACGGCGCCGACGATACGCCCCGGCTACCCCACGCCAGCCCCAGCTCGCCCCAGGAGGGCAGCGGGGAGGGGCCGTCGGCGCCAACCGAAGACGACCTCTCACGGCCAGCGGACCCCTCGACGGGTGAGGACAAGCAGGAGCTGGAGCGGCGGCGCCTGATGGGCGAGGCGAGCGCGCCCCCAGAAGTCCCCGAAGACGTGGTCGGGAGGCGGGCGGGGACGTCGAGAAGGGACATGGCACCGGACGCGGAGCCGAGCGCGCCCAGCGCCCCGGTGCTGGATGAGGATGACTTTGTGCACCACGGTTACGGCGTCGGCGCGGGTCCGTCGAACGCCGGGGTGAGGCATCATAATGAGCAGCTGCCGGCGTATGAGCGATGACGTTGCAAAATTCATATGAGTGGGTATGCTTCAAAGACGGTATCAGAATATAACTAGTATGAGAGCGACAAGACCTGATGTGGAGTTATGAAAGGTGCATGGGCGGAGTATGTCATGTATGGCGTCGGGGGGGTTTCTTGGTTCTGGAATTTATATAAAAATATGTCTATGTGTCTAGATGAGAGATTTGTCTTGCGTAATTTTACAGATATCTCGAGCACAGATGTCCTCTGTTTTTCAGTCACTTCAAAAGCCATACAGCCTGAGAAATCCCCGGTGCCCCCTCTAGTGCTCCAGCACAACAGGCTTGCCCTGCTCCCAGTTATCCAGGCTATCCTTGATGTTGACCCAGTACCGCAGCCTGACGGCCTCCCTCTTGGCGGCCTCGACGTCGTCGTTGGCAAAGGCCTTGTCCAGCCTGTCCTCGCTCTCGCGGATCCTCTCGTCGTTCTCGGCGCGGGGCCGCTCGAGGTCCTCCTCGGACCGGGCCTCCTCGATCTCCTCGCGGGCCTCGAGGACCAGCATCAGCAGGTCGGGCTCCTCGACCTTGAGGGTCTCGTCGTTGGCGACGTCGACGCCCCGCAGCGACAGCAGGTACTGGGCGCGCAGCAGCGGGTTGGCCAGCGTGCGGTACGCCTCGTTGATGAGCGACGAGGCGGCCTCGGCGCGCGCCTTGGACGACGCCGGGTGCAGGTCCGGGTGCGCGCGCGCCTGCAGCTGCAGGAACTCGCGGCGCAGGGCGCGCGTGTCGATGGGGAAGTGCCCGGCGGGAGGGGGCCCGTCGGGGAGCGTCTCGGGGAAGATGTCGTAGTGGGTCTTGGGGGCGGCGGCGGCGGAGGAGGAGGAGGGCGATGATGGTGACGACGACGAGGATGACGACGAGGAGAGCGCGCGGGCGGCGTGGGAGAAGGAGGCGCGCTGGAGCTGGGCGACAGGGTGGTATGAGAGCGGCGAGGAGCGCAGGGCGGGTGCGGCGCGGGCCAGGCGTGGCAGAGGCGACGCGCGCTGGGCTTGGAGGCGGCAGCGGAGGCAGAGTCGGGACATGTCCCGCGCGGGGGACGAGCCTGTCGGTCGCATGATGATCTCAGGCTTCGCTATTGCAGGCGCCCCACGAGCATTGACATGGGATGGTTTGCGGCGGCGAGGAGTCGGTGACTCGGTAGTGATGATGTATGTGGTGGGAAGTGAGGCTGATTGGTAACGGAAATTTGGCCTCGGGGATGACGTTGCACAGCGAACAGGCAAAGAATAAAAAAAAAAGGCCGAGATACGTACCTCCAAGGTCTAGTACAGGTACCTCAGTACTGTACAGAGTACCTACGGGAGATCCGTGGCAAGGCCGGCAGCGGAGCACGACGGGGCCACGGCGTGGGATGGAAGGGGAATCGACCCAATCGCCGTCGGTGTAAAGGCCGATTATGAAAGTGGTCCTGCTCAGGGGCTCCTTTTACTCCGCGGATTGAGGGATTGAGGGCCATCGAGTCCCCATCGCCAGGCCACCAAACTAAGGCGGTTCTGGTGGTACCTACTACCACCAGCCTCCCACGAGGACGAATCTGGTATTCCGTAAACGGTCTGGAGGCTGAACGGCCAGCGACGGTTGGTGGCGGTCGGTCAAGGAAGGACTCCAGTCAGTCCAGCAGGGACTCCACATTTGGCTGCTCCCGGCGAGCGACCCCCAAACGAGTCGGGGTTACTTACCACTGGCAGTGACTCCAGTGAGTGGGCGACTTGTTGAGGGTGGCACCGCGGGTCAATGACCGCCGAAGTCGCTTGAAGCCGCTGAAGCCGCAGAAGCCGCACGAGTAGCCCGAGTCGTTACAAGTGCCCGCGAAGTGCCCGCGAAGTGCCCGCGTTTCGTCTCCAACGTCCAATTGCCAATTCTCCAATTCTCGACCTGCTCCATCTCGCATTTCCCAGCAGACCCCCTCTCGACAAATCGACGTCCAACATGGCCAAGGTCTTTGACGCGGCCGAGGGTGAGTCCCCCTCCACTGCGGATACACTACAACTAACTACACTACCTACCTACCTACCCTCTACACTACCTACGACACCACCTCCACCAGCTAGCTCACCCTGACTGACACCCGCAGTCGCCAAACACAACACCACCAGCAGCTGCTGGGTCATCCTCTACGGAAACGTCTACGACGTCACAGACTTCCTCACCTCCCACCCGGGAGGCTCCAAGATCATCCTCGCCCTGGCTGGCAAGGATGCCACCGAGGAGTACGACCCCGTCCACCCCCCGGGCACCCTCGAGGACAACCTCAAGCCCGAGGCCAAGCTGGGGCGCGTGAACCCGGACAGCCTGGTCAAGCAGAAGGCCCTCGCGCCCAAGCCCGCCACCGAAAAGGACGGCGCCCACCGCCCGCTGCCCATGGAGGCCCTCCTCAACATCGACGACCTCGAGGCCCAGGCCACCAAGCTCATCCCCAAGAAGGCCTGGGCCTACTACTACTCGGGCGGCGACGACCTCATCTCCAAGAAGCTCAACAACACCGCCTACAGGGACATCCTGCTGCGCCCGCGCATCTTCTTCGACTGCACCGAGTGTGACCTGTCCACCACCCTGCTCGGCAACAAGGTCGGCCTGCCCATATACGTCTCCCCCGCCGCCATGGCCCGCCTAGGCCATCCCGACGGCGAGCACGGCATCGCCAAGGCCGCCTCGCGCTTCGGCGCCCTCCAGATCATCTCCAACAGCGCCTCCATGACCCCCGAGCAGATCGTCAAGGACTCTCCCCCCGGCCAGATCTTCGGCTGGCAGATGTACGTCCAGACCGACCGCAGCAAGAGCGTCGCCATGCTCAACCGCATCCACGCCATGCCCGACAAGTTCAAGTTTGTCGCCCTGACCATCGACGCCCCCGTCCCCGGGAAGCGCGAGGACGACGAGCGCTCCAACTTCGACAAGCACCTGACCGTCACCGCCGCCAGCTACGACGGCGACAAGCGGCCCACCGCCGGCGGCGTCGGCCAGCAGCTCTTCTTCGGCACCGCCAGCGACCTGACCTGGAAGACGACCCTGCCGTGGCTGGCCAAGAACACCCACCTGCCCATCGTCCTCAAGGGCATCCAGACCCACGAGGACGCGTACCTGGCCGCGCAGTACGCGCCCCAGGTCAAGGCCATCATCCTCTCCAACCACGGCGGCCGCGCCCTCGACACGGCGCCCCCCGCCGTCCACACCCTGCTCGAGATCCGCAAGTACTGCCCGGAGGTGTTCAGCAAGATCGAGGTCTGGGTGGACGGCGGCATCAAGCGCGGCACCGACGTGGTCAAGGCCCTGTGCCTGGGCGCGCGAGCCGTGGGTGTTGGACGGGCGGCGCTGTTCAGTCTCGGAGCGGGCGGTCAGGCCGGCGTGGAGAGGATGTTTGAGAGTAAGTTCTTATCTTTCCCTCCCCCGTCGTGACTCTCCCTTCCCATCCCCCCTCTCTCTCTCCCCCCAAGCCCCTGAGTCGCTTTTCCCCTTTGGCTCGTCCTTCCATCGGTAACATGTGAGCTAATCGTCATGGCGCAGTTTTGGAGGCTGAGACGGCGACGTGCATGCGCCTCCTTGGAGCCAAGAACGTCTCGGAGCTGGGCCCCAGATTTGTAAGTGAAACCCAGCAGCAATCCTTTCCTGACAAGACGTCATGGCGCGCAGACCGGGGAGGGGACTAACACGGGAGGGTCAAACAGATCAACACTCGGCGTGTGGAGAGAGATATTTACGATGGGGATGCGGGGTTGGACAAGAAGGGGCTGTGGGAGCAGTCCAAGCTGTGACGAGGCTATCGACAAGATTCGACATGTCGTTGGCTTTCCCCGGGCCCGTTCCTGCCAATGCAAGGGACCACCCGGCAGAGAAGCAGATCTGGTGTTTGGGATAGACAGCTGTCATCAGATGCAGCCTCGGCTTTTTGCGTGGGGGGGAAGGCCCGCCTCGACGGGCGCCTGGCTGGATGTGAATATGCAGATTTGGACATGGAGACGCATACATACTTCGTACATAGTACTACTACTGCCATATTAGACGGGGGAAAGAGATATATCGCATTCACATGTTTGCCGCAGAAACGAGATAAGCGCTCCCCTCCACCCACACAGGCGGTGCCGAACCTGAGACACGGTATGCGTTCATGGAACCACCACGGAGTTTTCCTTCGCATTTGACGCACTTATACACCATCTGATGATGGTATGAGGCGAGGGCTAGTACTAATATAACGAATACTACCTTGGTGGAAACGGCAATGTGGCGTCTCCCGATGCCCGGTGTCTCGGAAACAGGTTCGCAAGCATGGCCATAGAAAGTGGGAAAGGCGAAAGACGAGAAAAAAAAATCCCGCCATAGGATGGAAATTGCATGGTTGCATCACAAGACGAACAAGGCCAAGGGGCCGAGGCCTCGGAGGGTCCAGGCTGCAGAGCACCTTGTTCGTATTGTGTTGGTCAGCCTGTGCTGTGCTCTGAGTGGCCACTGCGAGGGGCGATGAAGAAAAAAAAAATCAGAACCAGGGCAACAAAGATTAATAACATGTTGGGGGGGTTGGAGACTTGGAGCCTTCAAACGAAAAGGAGCGTGCAGGGGTGATCGGGCGATCAACCGAGCAGAGCGAGCTGAGCCTTGGGGCGCGATGTGCCACTGACACATGATGATGGCGAACGAGTCGAAGTGGTAATACTACGAGGAGTAATCACAGACAGCGTTCATTGGAGACGTCATCTGCAGTCTTCCAGTGTGCTGCGTTCACTAGAGACATCGGCACGCGTGTCTTGGCTGGAGCCCGGCGTCGTTGATGGCAGTTGTGTGCTGCTGGAGATACCATATTACGTACAGGGGGGTCGACGGGTGAGCGAATGCCGTGCATCCGTAATGGTGCAGGTGCCCACTGTGTACCTACAATTAGAAGGCCAGAAGGCTATTCGACGAGACGACAGAGGCGACAGAGACGAACATTGCCAGAGTCGGCCCGCGTAGGGGTTGTTGGTGGGCATCACCAAGGAAGAAAAAGAAGCTTCTTCAAGACAGTGTGGTGGACAGAGTTCGCCATTGACTCAATGGCAGCACCCACCGCCGTGTCCTGCGCCGAACACGAAGCGCCACATGACCGGTGGAGTGGCGTCTTGGAGAGCGGTCGAGCTGTGCAATCGTGGGCCAATGGACGTCCCATCGCAAAGTTCAGCTGTCGGCCCGTCCGGGGCTAGATGGATGGAGGCGGCTGGAGCGC
Organism: Amphichorda felina; assembly: GCA_016490725.1. Lineage (NCBI taxonomy): Eukaryota > Fungi > Ascomycota > Sordariomycetes > Hypocreales > Bionectriaceae > Amphichorda > Amphichorda felina. The sequence goes on from JAEMHR010000152.1 coordinate 62,577, forward strand.
AAACTCTCGGGGGGAAGAAACTGGGCACCTGGGGGGGGGGGGGGGGGCCCC